>JAFELO010000439.1:565681-577971 GCA_017140195.1 Eumaeus atala | reverse complement strand
CCTGAGCCAATAAGCCACAATGGCAAACCCGCAAATTATTGCGGCCCCGTTACCAAGGGGATAGTCGTCCCCTTGCGACCCAACCCGGGTTATGAGGTGCGCCTTGATGCCCTTAACCCCCCACAGTTTCTGTGGAGATGACCAGCAGTGATGCCGGCCCAATTACGCTATGTAATATAGCATAGCACTTATTATAATTGGTCAAATTAAATTAGCATTTCACCCTGAGGGTTTTACACGAGTAAGAGTAGTTCCATGCTATATTGCGGCCGAACTCGACCTACAAGATCGGGAAAGTACCTCTCGTTCACATAATGAAATCACAAAGTGACAACTTCCTGTTCTATCTGCATGTCAATTACGCGGATGCCTATGGGTAGATGATAAATTTCCCGTTTTTACACTAAAAAAACGTGTCAGAAATGACTTGACATTTACGAAAACGTATATATAGCACATCTACTATGTGCTGATAGAGTATCCGAACGGCGGAAATGCTGGGCGCTGGCCGTACTCGGGGCGGTGATTCAATGTCAAGGTGATTCTTAATTACGTGGCGCTAAATTTAGATTTGCTAAATCGCTACCAACGTTTTTAATTACGACTTTACGGTTACGCAAACCTGTCAATAATATATTTTTAATGTGTTAAATCTTTGTCCTTGATTTCTGGATATATTTGCTGCGTGGAGTGATTTCGTCAAAAGAGACGGTAGTGTAACAGGAAGTCGGCGTGCGCTACTTGATTTGAATATTTTTGTGCGGTTCTCGTTCATACCGTTTATAAGGATGTCACATCATTTGCGATTACCGTAACGCTCGTTTCTATCTTTCTTCATTATCTTCGTTTCACGTGTTAACGGATCAATATATGATGGAAATTTCAAGTATGACAAATACATTTGAGTGTTTATCTAACAAAAGAACGTTATACACACACGGTTTTTTGGTTGAAACTCTTTTCCAGCTCTCGAAATTTTTGATCTTAGATATAGTTATAGGTATGTTCGTGAATGAACGAATGAATGATGTCGGCCTATAGCCGTCCACCGATGAACGTGGGCCTCCCCCATAGAGCGACAACCATTCCGATCACGGGCATCCGCATCCATCCGCCACTTGCCACCTTTCTTAAGTCGTAACTCGACTACTATAGTTGTAGAGATTCAAATTTATTTAAGAATAATAAAGAGAAAGGGAAACACCTTAATTCTGCAGTGATTCTGATCATTATAACATTTCCCACTACTGATCTATATGTTTGTGAATGTTTGTCTGTATGTCATCGATGGACTCAAAAAGTACTGTACCAATTATCATGAAAATTGGTATATATATTATCGCCTACACAAATCTCTAAGAATTCGATATCTGATTAGGTTAATCTTAATCTGATATGTACCGTTAGAGCTTGTAATAAATAAAAATTACATCGCTACCCATTGTTTTGGGAACAAAGCATATATATATATATTTCAACGGTGAAGGATTGTATAATATTGTTTTCTTTCTTCTCTTAAAGTTCTTTCAGCTGTTAGCGTAGCAATGCGCGCCGGGTACAGCTAGTGATCTATAAATACTTTAAGAGCCAATTAAACGGCCTGGCACCGATAGCACTGATTAAAATGTAGCTAATACGAAATTTCCGATAGGGTATTATTAATGGTAACACTTGGGGATGCCGGTGAGGTGCACATTTAGGGGTGCGTCATGTCTGCAGACGGCTGTTCGACACGCGATATCCCTGCACCTGCACTCCTATGTATGTTGTTTTCGACCAACCTAGCGTTCAGCAGTGCGGCGTAGCTGATAAATAATTTGGAGTTTCCTATAATGTAGACAGGCTATGCCCCATGGTTTTGCTAGTTTAAAATATATCCCAACCATTTTTTTCAAGACGGAACGTAAAATTACGTTGTTAGAGATAGTAGTTCATACTAATAATAGAAGCTGTAGAATTTATTTACGCGCTAACCTTTTGAACTATTGGCCGAAATTGATTTTTTGAAGTTGAATAGTCCATCTATCGAGGAAGTTTATAGAAGCTTATAGGCTATATACCGTGACGCTACTATTAATTGGACCGAGGTCACGCGGGTGAAGCCGCGGAGTGACACTAGCCTCCTTATCTCTGAGCTAAATGGCAAATTTTATTCAAGTCCATTAACAGTTTTGTAGATTACTATGTACGTATGTGAAGAAATACTAACCATATATATGAACTACAATTTTCTCAATATAATGTACGGATTTGTCAGCATTTTCTTGGTAAAGCTATGGACACTATGTAATTGGTATACGACGACCTAATCAACACGTTTAATGCAAAAAGCATTAAGCGTGTTGATTAGGTCGTCAAAGAAGATTATGTGTAATTAATTTTACGTGATTGTTATATTTTTACCCTATAGATTTAGATAAAATACTGTGAGCCTCTCAAACCCATCCATATTAAACGATGTGCAACTGTCAAATAGGTTGAAGTTTCAAAAAAATGTTATGTTTATGTACAACCACGTATGCTTTACAAGGACAACTGATTATAATAATAATAATACTGGACGACCGGCTGGCTCAGTTGGTAACGTGACGGTTACTCCGCGTGTTACGCCAGAGGTCGAGGGTTCGAATCCCATTTCAAATAATATGTGGTAACAATAACATTAACGAAACGAAGTAGATTCAACAAAATTTTTGGGTATAGAAATTGACAACAGATGCAACTGGAAAAATCACGTTGAAAAAATTTGTTTGAAAATTAGCCGCTTCGTGATTGCGTTAAAAGAAATTGAGAAACATAGCCACTAGGGAGGCTGTATTGAGAGCTTACCATGGATATGTTTCATCAGTTCTTGGGTATGGTCAGTCCTTCAGTTATAATTTGGGGAAAGTCAGTTGACGTAGGTAGAGCATATAAAGTACAAAAAAGATGTATAAGAACTATGTGTAAGAGCACTTTACATTAGACACTTTAGACAGTTGCAAGACTTTATTTGAAGCGCTTAACATTCTCCCGTTACCTTGTATTTACATAAAAGAAATGTGCATTTTTTGTAAAAAAAAAAGCATCAATTTTTCTTTACCACACGTGAAAAGACGCAAGGTGGATCAACAAGACATTAGGAGAGATTAACTATTCCAGTCCCTGATTATAACAGACTTAAAAAAGGGAAACTAGTCGAGCTGTATGCTTCCTTTGTATGTTTCTTTACTAGACAGTGTATTGTTTTTTTGCTGATTCTCCCCTCCGACCCCGATGCTGTTTTTATCTATACGACTCGATATACTAAAACCTTTACTAAGTGGTTTAGTAACTTCTAGTCTACATTTGATAATACTATTTCTATTTATAGAATCTGTTGCTTTATATTTTGCAACAACCTTGATTTGTTTTTAATGATTAATCTTATTCTGTCTGTTTCTTTCTTACTTTTATGTTATAGTGTAGCTCCGGGATTCCGCGGATCCGGGATTCTGCTGATACTCTGATATACTAATAGCAATTAAGAAAAACATACTTCTTGTTTTAATAGAAAACAGTAAAATTGTAGTTATTAGTATAAACTAATCCAACTTTAACTAGTTTAAAATGACTTTCCACTTTTAGTAATAACTACAACAGGTTCAAAGTTCTAACTCTTATTATATATTATAGCTTTTAGCAATGGTGATACAACTTTGCGTGTTCAAACCTCATAAAAGGGAAAACGTGCGATATTATTGTTTAAGTGATAAAAATGTGATTTTGGGAACGGAAAATGTTTTCTTTTCAAATTTTTATAGGTATATCAAATATGAGTCGACTATATACTGAATGAGATTAAATGGGGATCTAAAAATTCATGGAAATATGTATTACAGAAGATATAATCCATCATTATTCGATGAGATACCATGTGTAACATCGGGAAATAATAATAAAATCTGTGTAAACAAATTTTCAGGATTTCAGAAAAACTATGCAGGTAAAACAACCTTGGATACGAGGCAGATAATAAATAGGTATTGTATACAATGAATCATATTATACTCTTCGCATGTGGAATATATTACGAGAACACTAATCTTGCCATGGCAGCATTCCATGTTTCGTCGTTGCTTTTACTTTCATTACCACATTTTTGTTATTAGTCTGTAATACGTTGCAGGGTAAATAAGATATCGATCTCAGAGTTTTGGCAACGTCTATCATCATTAATACAACGATAACATGTGACAAACTGACATTATTTTGTATTGTTATATATCCTTCATTTATGTCATGTTTCGTAATCTTTAATACGTATAATAATAATATCTAACTTCTTTTTATGATAAACGAGCAATCGGAACCTTTTGACGAACGCCGACGCCCGTAGACATCATTGGTACTGACAGGCAGATGCGTTGCCCTCCCTTCCTAACCTAACCTATCTCACACTCTCTCCACAGGCTAATCGCAAACCGCTAAAAACGCGCAGATAGTATAGGTATCACTTTACGGGGGTGTCACAGGAGCGCGATATACCTCCCTGTATCTCTAACTAAAGCGAGCCCGAGTATTTAAAACGTCACCTGAGTAGATGAAATTAGAACGAATCACGAACACATTTGAGTATTTTGTATTCACTTTGGTTTTCAAAAAAATTTAAAATGGATACGTAAATAGTAACAAAGTACGCAAACGTGAGAGATTGCCAATTTTTAAGCAACGTTTATTTTTTCATTTCGCAAGTATCCGATTGTTCATTTAGAGTTAAATTTAGTAATTTTGGATTATCTGTTGTTTCTCTGTTGCCTTGTACAAGAACTTGCAGGTCTCAATTACACTTCGTTAGCGCCGTGATAAGGACGGAAATTTCATAAAATGCTACGTACATTTGAGGCACAGTTGCAGATTGCTTCGAATGCTGATGTGTTTTTTATACACTGTTCAAAATCAAATAGGACACTCTGTACTCGATCCTGATTCCGCACAATTATGTAAACAACAAACACAAAATTTGACGTAATATCGATAAATTCGACAAATAAAATTTCGATTCGCCACCCTACAATCCTATCGCCGTATCATTGGCACGGTAATTGCCTGTAGGCCCATTAACGAAAATTATAATTATAATAAAATCAAAAAATTTCCAATTATCAATTAACACAATAAAAACGTTTAGAATTACGCTCATTCCTTTGCAAATGCTTACTGCGGCCATGACCCATGGGGTCTTGAACCTCACTTCATAATTGAATATATAACTTCAATATTGACGACTTGCTGGCTCATTTGATAACGTGGCGGTTACTCCGCGTGTTACGCCAGAGGTCGCGTGTTCAAATCCCGCCTAGGTCATGGATGTTTATATATGCATGGCTATAATAAAAATCTTAAATATATATAATTTCTTAAATTCATAAGAATATTAAATATATTCCCATTGTCTAGTACCTGTAACACAAGTCCTTGCGGTACTTACCACAGGACTAGGCTAACGTGGTGTGATAAGTCAACAGATATTGTTATGTTATTGTCTTTGACAGTTACAATGGGGTTTTTGTTGCATATAGTACATAGCCAATACAGACAATTTTCCAGTCCACCTTACTTAGGCTTTGAGCTTCGCCACCAAGATTGGAATAGGGTTGGATATCATACCGGTTTGTAGGTGTCCAAATCTGTACGGATATGTTATATTTAGAAATGCTGTATGTAAACAAACTATTTGTAATTACTTATCCATCTTGTGACAGAAAAAAAAAAAACATCAAAGTGCATTCAATCGAATCTTAACAATCTTATTGAAACGAGTTTTGTAAATATATTAGTTAAATATATCATATACAAAGTCTTTTAACGACTTCAGTGAGATAGTGAAAGAAACTGTCAAAATGAGAATTGGGCGGGATGCCAAGAGCACGCACAAGATGCGCGATAAAAACGGCGTATACATCAAAACACTATAATATCGTCTAGACGTATTGCCTGCAACTGTTCACTATTATATTAACAAGCATGTCCCCAATATATCATAGAATTATCTACCATGACACTCAAGAATTGAGGAAAATATTTTTGTGAATGCCCAAGGGTGCTTGATTTAATTTTGTATAGCTCAATCAATGGCATAAATTTAGAAATTTTATCAATACTTATCTTATAATTATAAAAATGATAATTATAAAAATGAAACCAATTCAGTATAGTATGGCCAAGTTGTTTATATATATATGCAGGAATATGTTTGGAATATTACAATATAATACATACATAAATCATAAAAAATGGGTTGGAAAATGTCAATAACGCAGAGTAAGCTACGGGGTTGGACAGATCGGCGACATCACATCACTCATTATTATGTCAGCAAGTCCCTAAGGACACGTCTGCCGGGAGAACTAGTGAGATAAAACAAAATGAAACTCCCCAAATGTATGTAATCGTAAATAATATCAATATTTATGTGAAAAAATAATGTAGTAGAAATAACAAATTAAGTTTAACCCGGCCTTTTTATTTATTTATTGTTTATTTTATTAATCTTAAAATTTTAACATTATTTTCTCTGAAGAACTTTTTTTTAAATTTTATTTAACGTTTTATAATAATTATCTGAGTCCATCGTCATATGATTTTTAGTATTAAGTCTCGTAATGCTGAACTCGAAACATGACACCCCAGATGCTTAGTAAGCTGTTTTCCCGCGTCGTTTGGTATGGTGGTTGGCCTGGTATGGTCTGACGAATTGGTATGGTGGTTTACACGAATCATTGACGGTAAACGTAAATAGATCAAACTCGTTAGACAAACAAAGTTGATAGTATACAGCGTATTTTAAAAATTAAATTATCTACAAAAATACAAAAATAATAAATTTTAATTTTGACCTCGTAAACACAAACACGTTCCTATGAATTACTATTGAAAAAATCTTTTACCATTAGAATCCTACATTATTTTTGATGAACATAGGTCACATAAACATGGCATGCATAATTCAGGCCTCTGCTGTAGGTACAATGCATGTATACATTACGATACGTTACATATGCAAGTCGACCTGGTATGTCATACATTGAAATTGTAATTTTTACAAGATTAAAAAATATATTTTTTGTGTTTTCATCAATCATTGAATTTTTGGCATATTCTGTGAACGATCCACGCGAAGCCGGGATGGACTGCTATTGCAATATACAAACTATTATAAAATCACACCTAACAATTCTAAATCAAAATAATAATCATTTAAATGCCAAAAAAGCAAAATTTCATAAAGATAGTTGCGAGCCTTTTCCGATTTCTCATATGTTTTATAAAAAAATATCGTGTCACGTCGTTTGTCATCTTAATCTATCCTGGACATCCTACTACATCGTCGAGGATGTATGTCACCACGCCTACTTGATCTGGTGTCTAGTAATTTAGTTTACACACGAGTTGAAAAATTGACGTCAGAACGCCGTCCACTAGCGTCTCTTATATTTATCTTCTGATAGAACTATATGTATAACCAATATAGTGAAACTAACATCGGGGCCCTTTTTAGGGCTTACCAAGGGTAAAAAGCAGGGCCCTATTACTAAGAGTCACCTGTCAGTCTGTACAGCTGAAACTTTAACGGATGATGTATTTCTATGTTTATACTGTAAACAGGACTCAATCGCGTACTATTTTAATCGAAGTATTTACCTCGATGTCTTAAGTTTACGCGAATGTTACTCATTACAATAAAACAACTTCTACGGATTTTATCGCGGATTATTTAATTATTTAACTAGCCCAACGTTTCAGAAGCTTTACAGTAACCATGGTCACGGGCAGACTGAGATGACAGATGTCCTGATGTGATGACCGATGATTGTATTAAAAGTACCCGAATAATTATAATTATTTATTTGTTTCGATTAACGCAGACAGTACTAATTATATCTTGCCGTCTTGAGGTGTTATGTTTACTTTTTGATTTGCATACGTTTACTACTGGGTCCCAAGCAAAGGGAAGAACGCAGCCATCCTCTCTGTTGAAAATTGGATGTTTTTATTTTCTATACCATCACGGGGCATCCTTGGAAGGAATCGGTGTTCCCTAGTGAGGATCTGCGCCTTATAAATCTAATGTAATGGCAGGGGCCAACTTCAGCATGCTCACAGACCGCAGATTTTGTAACACGTCGGTGTTTCATATCGAATATATGTTCTTTAATGCAAGTTTATATAGGTCTTTTAGTTTGCCCTACATAAAGAGTCCAGTCACAATCAAGCTTGTACACTCCTAAATCATGCCGAGGGATATCGCATTTCACTGATGGTAAGAACTGACTAACCTTCTTTGGCAGCTTAAAACAATTTTTATTGAAGCTCGCTTGAGAATATAGCCAAATTTATCAGTCACCCCATTTGAATATGGTCATATTGCAGGTAAGCACCCGACGGTGGATCGATGGTGGACGGTGACATACAGATGTCGAGGATGGCAGAGACATAGCATTCAAATACATATCCGTATGCGTTGGTTACCTGCATATTGTGTGCGTTATGGATCCATTCTCCGACGATCACCTTCATGTCAGGAAAAGTCAAACGTGTTCCTGATTCCAGCTGGAAATTGAACCCTGTGTTAGGATGCAGTGACTTGAGATACTCCTGAGACTGTTCTGCCTCCTGCTGCTTTTAGTATATAAAATACATCATGGACATATCCTTTTCATGGGTTCAGCTGTTACGGTGACACCATGGAGCATCAGTCCGGTCGTCACCCCGGCCGTTGCATTACGGTCGAAACGTCGAGAGTCGTGGTAAATACTTCGATTGGAATAGTACGCTATCCTGTTTACAGTAGAAAAGAAAAATTTGGAATACAAATCGTGAAAGCTTAATATAATTGATGTACTCGTATATCTGTTAAATCGCTATAACAACGAATACGAAGTGATATAATAAATGATTTATTTTCATAGATAATAAATTTTTTCCTCCCATAAAGCAAATGTCTTTTCGACCGTTTTTTATATATAACGGTACGGAACCTTTCATGTACATGTCCGACTCGCTCTTGGTCGCTTTCTTTTCACTTCAACTTTCACTTCTACCATTTACTGGAGGTACAGTGGTGTGATCCAACCCCGATGTCGTTGGAGGCGGCTGACATAAGTGTACGTTCACATCCTCTTTACGAGGAGTCCGGTCCCTTATAAGGGACAGGTCACTCCCATGCAAACTTTAATACTTCTAGTACTACAACATCAGCGTCATTATGTGATAAGTGAGTAAATGACCTTAAGCTTTAAGTGATGAGTGAACCTAAGCCTTTATTCTTCCTAATCATTATCCCGTTTATATATCAGATGATATCGGCGCTGGCTACCTAATCTAGGGGATTTGACGTGGGCACCAGTTTTTACACACAACGAGTGCCATTTCACCTAAACTACCAACAACCTACAACGCAAAGAATCTTTGTACGGGTTAGAACCACCTGAGTGGAAGTCCGAAGCATTAACCATTACACCAATGAGGCTCTTGACCATGAGCTTTAATATAATATAATTATAGAGCATGCTTTCCAAAACAGTATACTTTAATATAATATAATTGTACAGCATGCTTTCCAAAACAGTATACTTTTATGTAGCGTAATGAAAGTGGTCTCGTATCTAAATTTACGGTGTATTTAAGTCTAGGCCTTGGAAGAACACAATTCAAGAACATCAACAAGGGCGATGTGTTCGGGGTCTCTTACATTGTAACCTTTAGCGTAAAGCTGTTAATTGACTAGTTTTAAACTGGTTCATCCAAAGGTCTACCACTATACTGGAACCTTTGTGAAGAACGCAAGCAAAAAAATACCCAGAAAACTTAAACTTATTTTGTTTTAAGTTAGCTTCACCTGTGACAGAGAATATGAATAAATCCTTTTAGATAATTTTACCATACTTCTGATTATATTTAAGTAAATAACGCTCGCATAACCTGCTAAATTTTAAGTTTGTGGGTGTTTTAGTGAGATTTTGGGAATAAGGACGACCGGCTGGCTCAATGGAAACGTGGAGGTGAGTAAGCGCGTAACGCCAGAGGTCGTGGATGTTTATATGTTATATATATATATATATATATATATATATATATATACAAATGTGGAAATATTGGATTGTCTGTTTGTTTGTATTTAATGGGCTCCGTAACTAATCGAACGATTTGAAGATTTTCTTTCACATTAGAATTCTACATTATCTCTGATGAACATAGGCTATGTAATATCTAATAAAGCGTTATAGATCACTATTAAAACATCACTAATTTAATTAAAAGTATGAAAAGATATAACAGTAATGTATATGTCACGGCTGCAGAAACTATTGACAACTAGCTGTCCCGGCAGACATTGTACTGTCACAAATTGAATTATTTGTCACACGGTAAAGTGTAATGTTCGCGAGGACGACACAAAAGTTTTATTAATATTTGTATTTTTATTACTCAATGGATATTTACCATATTTTGTGAAATATCCGTGCAAAGCCGGGACGGACTTCTAGTCTATAATAAAAAACTTAAATATATAACCATATTTAAAATTATAAAAATATTAAATACATTTGCTTTGTCTAGTACCTATAACACTACTTATCGCAGGGCTAGGCTAACGTCCCCACCATGGTCCAAGCCTTGTCGTGGCGGAGGGGCTTAGTTGCCTGGGGTGAACCAAGGGGACCAATTGAACCGAGGGGGATATTTGCACCCCTCTTATAAGAAGAGGAGGCTTAAAAATCAGGAGGAGGAATCGGTTTCGGTACCCCTCTTATAAGAAGAGGGGACCTAAGAGCAACAGGAGGTGGCGATTTTGCGCACGGGGCACCCCTTGCCCTGTTTCCCACCTCACCCCATTGCACTGTCTCAAAGTCGGTGGGGTTGTCCTGTAGTGCTGGGCAACCCCATCTGTGGAGGTGGAGTTGGTCTCTTAGACTAGGCTGTCTAGCCGTAGGAGGTGTCCTGATGATTGTGGTTTTTGTGGGTATTCGACACTATCATGTGCCGCGAGTTCCACATACCGCTGGACCCCACCCAGAGCCGGTGAAGGCGCGTGAATGCGTTTCCCCGCGTCAACAAGAAAAAAAGGGCTAGGCTAACGTGGTGTGATAAATCCATATATTATTATTATTATTATTATTAAATTGTTACTGATATTTCGTTTTTGTATATTATATAGAAGAAAATTAGGAGAAGTCATCGCAGATTCGTACCAAAGTATGTATATGTATGTATGCATTAGTTACTTTATATTTCAATGCCATAATTTAGTAATATAAAGCTGTTGCTACTTTAAGACAAGGGAAATTTCGTCACGATTTGCTGGCCGCAAATGGGGGAATAATGGCAACCGGATCATGTGGGAAGGAAACGCAGATAAGGTTTCAGGCATCACAGATTACTGTGGGAACTCGCAATGAACAATTCGTTGCCCTTCTGCTGGCCCCGCCAAAGCATGTGGAGTCCAAGTGGTCCACTCTAAATAGTTCTGGTTTTATAGAGTCGCTGCGTATTCTGCTCTCCACCTGAGGCATAGTGCTCGGGTGTTAGGTCTGTGACACCGGTTCGTCACAAGCCGACACTATTACGTTGGAGCCCACGTCGAGTAAGATCGAGAGTTTTTCTACTTCGCTCGCCAACCTCCTTCTGCAATATGATCGTTTCGCAAAATGTGACCAAGCTGTCCACGGCGAGCCCACGGCCTAAAATATGTTACGGCCTTTAGGAGAATGGTCTGGACCATTTTCTCCTTGGTCCAAACTCTGCCGTTCTGGATTCCACACA
The DNA here is from genome assembly GCA_017140195.1 of Eumaeus atala. Taxonomy (NCBI): domain Eukaryota; kingdom Metazoa; phylum Arthropoda; class Insecta; order Lepidoptera; family Lycaenidae; genus Eumaeus; species Eumaeus atala. The sequence goes on along the minus strand of JAFELO010000439.1, from coordinate 566,187 downwards.
GGGCACACCTCAAGGGTAAGACGGGCATTTCTGCAATGTGAAGATGATATTTCTATCGGCTTCACAGTGGCAAGACGTCGTCACCGCGCGTCCGATTTACCTAACATAAAGCTACGCGAATGAAACTAAGTATGATTGTGACTTTTTTTGGTAGCTACTAAAATTACATTTTGGGCTCAACGGATGTGTAGTATAATAATATTTATCATATGCCCACAGGATACTGTTTAACCGAACACAATAAAGTTCAAGACAATTCATCTCCATGCTCTGGTTCGGTGGATGTTTATGAGCGTCGGAAGTACCCACAATTCGACTGTTCGTTTGCCCTTCCATAGTATAAAGAGGAGAATGTATGGCGCGTGACACTATATCCTCCTATGCAACGGAATCGCGCCGGTACGACCAGGGAAGTACCTCTCGCTCACTCGATACCGGCGGGTAAAGTGACAGCGTCGCTTTCGCGTTTTCTGCGGTTTGTGAATAGACATAGGTGGCCCATTGGG
>JAFELO010000439.1:515133-565668 GCA_017140195.1 Eumaeus atala | reverse complement strand
GGGGATGATAGGTGCGCAACACATCTGCTCAACTATCATGCGAATGTCCATGGGCGTCGGTAGTCATCAAAAGGCACCGGTTCTTATGCTATAAAAAAAAGTTGCAGTCGGGAACTTTTTATCGCTACTAGACATTTGGACAATCGTTACGCTAATTTGTTACGTTTCCTCCCCTCCTCTCCTTCAATAGGACACCAGAGTGTGGTGTGCGCTGCCTCTTACTAAATAACTCGCCATACACAAGTGCGGGTTACCGTGCGAAGTGAGTCTGGAGTTGATCCGGGCTGTGACGGCGCGCGCCACCTCCGCGCAGTCCGGCGAGCGCGGCTGGCAGAGCCGCAGCCGCTCGAACAGCCCGTCCGCCGCGATATCGTCCGCCATGCGAACTGCAACCACAATATTTTCACTTGTACTATATACGTCTTATTTTTCTTATCTTCAGCCGACGTTAGTCCAATGCTGGGTGCAGGCCTCTAACAATGCGCGCCATTTATACTTATACTATTGCCGCACTGCACATAACGTGGGCTCGACCAGGCTAGATATCGCTCACACATTTCCCGCTGCCATAGCTAATCTATATACCATACACTATACTACCGATCCGTCCCGACATACGCCGGGAGTAACAGGAGCCCCGTGGATATCTTGAAAATCCGTCCAGTAAATTTTGAGCAAATAGTACATACAAGCAGACTTTGGAGATTTTGTTTCACAAAGTGAGATTATAAAACTGAAGGGTTTGTGTGAACACGCTGACATCACTAGGTCCATGTCAATGGGTAGCGGTGGTCATGAAAAGGTTCACCTGATCGTTTGACATCTTGAAAAATACAAAATTGAAAGCAAAGAAGTACCAGTGAAACAAGACCAAGACCAGAGTCAGACCGACGATGTTAATGTAGTCATAGGTGGTAATTCCAGTACTTTACGCGATTTGTCAACGAGCTCAAATCACACCGCCTTAACGGTTAGGCTAACCACGACGACCGCGCCCGAGTCATGTCAGTCATGATAGCCGTACCAGCTCTTCCAGCCCCCAAGATAATGCAAGGCGAACTTTATATGCCGCTCGTGAGCTGCGCTTGTTAGAGAGAGGCCAGGATGAGGGGACCCGGTCCCCTCGGCCAAGCTAAGAATAGTTACTTTAGCTAATCTTAAATAAATATCGGGATGCATATGTGTGAGACAGGAGGGGAGTCTGTCCCCCCATCGACCACAATCTCACCTAGACCATCTCCCGACGTGTCTTATAGTAACCGATTAAGCTGCACTGACACTTTTGTTAGGATAGAAAAGTAAAAAAGCAAATAAAAATGTAGCAATAAGGACTGTCAATGATGATAGTGATAACAGGGATTGGCAAGGAGCATTCGTTCAATAGGAACATTTTATTATGTTTTTTTTAATGTTATAGTGGGACAGACGAGCCTTTGTTGCGACTATGGACGCCCATAAACATACGCATAATTACTATGCCGATGAGTTTCCCTTCTTTTTTCCTCCTCCCAATGGGCCACCGGCTACTCAGAAACCGCACGAAACGCGATACCGAAGCTGTCACTTTACGCCGGCACCATGTGAGCGATACACATCGTGTACGATAGCTTCATTCACGAGGGCGGTTACAGGCCATATACCATGACCACTCTACGATCGATAGACCGGAGCAACGCGGGACGCTCCCAGTTAGTGTAATAAATGTTGTTAAAAGCTACAATGTTTATCTGGATGATTTTTTGGCACTAACATACGGATGGACAATGATCTGGAGGAGGACATTTAATTTCAGTTATAAGCTTCGATAGAAAAGGATTTTAAACGCGTCATTGTTGCATGCGGTCCAATTTAACCAGCCTTTCTTTCGGCCCCGAACTTTTGCTGTGCATCGAAGGGAAGCCCAATACAGCTTCCATTTCCAAGGCCAGCGAGGCATTTGTATTTTTCTGCAGTGCGGATATTTATGGACTCTAGCACCACTGATTTTAGTTGCCAGAAGCAGTTAATATAAGAGAATAAAGAAAAAGGTTTGTTAAATATCATTGTCATTGTTAAAGACTGGAAAAAAATGTTAATACATATAAATTTTCAATATTACTTTACAGTAAGATAATGTATATAATAACATTGTTTTACCAGGTCCGGGGATCGCTTAGGGTTATGATGAATAGATAGCAGCGGATTCTCAGACCAAGTGAAAATGCATATAAAATTTGGCGAACATTGGTAAGGCCGTTTCGCAGGAGAAACTAACATTCTGACATGAGAATTTATATACAGGATATATCAAAGTCCTCAAAAATCTGTCGGTATATACCTCTGTGAACGAATAAACAAAAACCGCATGAAAATTCGTTCAGTAGATTTAAAAGAAAATATAATTAAATAGTCGTAAAATCTACTACTGCACGTACTTTCAGCAATACATAAAGCGTTTTTCGAAAAAGGTTTTAATGTATAATTAGTAAAGGTAACAATCCAGCCCCCGTCATTCACGGACGGAGAGGATCCGGGTGGATCCGCGTACATCGCTAGTATGGAAATAAAAAATGTACTTATATGTTTAAATTATTTAAAAAAAACATTAAAATGTTAGTTTAATTATACATTTATGTAACGTGTAAAATAATGTAAGCAATTGCAGGTTACGTATCAAATGCGTAATCACAACCGATACAAAAAGAACATATTTAAGCTTAGCGATTTAATTAGAACAATTTGTACTAAGTGCTCAGGTATTCTACGATATTAGCTTCATGCTGAAGCTATTGAGATGAGCTGCAGCTAGCCAAATGAACACGTTCTAGATAAACCCAGTTAGTGATATTGAGTATGTGTGAAAGTAGGCCACAAACCGAAGAATGGGTGTGTGAAATGCGTGATGGATTTACAAAATGGTCGCTGAACGTACGTGAATGCGTTGATTAGTGTTGTCCTTTCCCTTGTGTTGTATTACTGAGTGTTGTAAATAAACAATGGCGTCCAGAACGACGCGAAGACAACGCGTCGCGACAGCCGGCGGCCGACTGTGGATGTGGGCGGAAGCGCGTCGCGCGGCGCGGCCGATGACGACTAATCATCATTTAAATACGACAAATACAAGGCTTATAAAGATTTAAATATTTGTTTTTTTTTTTCAAAAATACAAAGACACACTGTCAACGTCACAAAATCGTCAAAATTACGCACTGTAAAAACAACTTAAAATAATGCGCGTAAGATAGATTTGCAAAAAATATGTTTGAATTAAGTATGCACTTTTCTCAAATATAATCTGCCTTATAAACGTTGTAAGAACGACATCATAAATTGCGCGTAAGATTGACCTTGAAAAACGGATGTTTTACAACGAAATTTCTGTATGAAATTGTGTATAGTGTATTGAAAATCAATAGCTCAAGTGCATTTTTTATTTTGTTGATGGAAAATTTAGTGCCAAATTCATTCTTGTCTTTGCAAGAATTTTGTACAAATAAAGTGCAATATGTGTTTACAAGATGAGGAGATTGCATCATATGTAATGTATGTAGTCTAATAATCTTTTACAAATGACATGATTCTAGTACGACAGGACCCTTTAGGTATCTTTGCCAGACGGATAGCAAAAAAATTATATACTTATTTGCCTCAATGAATCCCGAAACGACTAAAGTGGCACGTTATGAAGTGTATAACATAAAACGTAGACACGGTTAAAGTCAATTTTGCATTATTGTGTCTTCAAACTCGCGGACGGAGGGTTCAGTACCGTTGCCTATAAAAATAAATAATTGAAAGAACAATAAAACCTAGCCGGTTACTGAAAAGAAAAAAACAAGTCTTCTACAGTTGGGTTCCATTATTTATCGAGAAGATTTTTGCCTTGTTGTCTTCTTTTCGTGTAGTAGTCGGGTCTTTTGTTATTTCAATCATTTTTGAATTTTTATATTTTTTAGTTTATGTTTAATTAAAATTGCAAGTTATATACATTTTGTCTCTACAATTTGATACTCAATTATTTTCTGTTAAAACATTAGATGCGTAAGATAAGAAAAAAATTTAACGATTTTGCGCCCGAAATCAACCATTTTGTTCTTTTTACCTCTACGTCTAGCTGGCTCTTGGCAGCGCGTTATCAAGATGAATCTAAGGACAACTCATAAGTGAAAATCCGTTAAACATAAACTGCTTGAGCGGCAGTAGGAGGGAACATAAAATCTACATACATACATACATAAGTCTTGCTGTGGAGGCCACGTTTAGGAAAACGAAGTGTTGGTCGACCGTTCACCAGGTGGGAGGATAATCTCTGTGCAGTAGCTGGTCTGGGATGGATGCGAGCAGCAGTTGATGGGCCGTCTTGGCGTTCCGTGAAAGAGACCAATGTCCAGCAGCGGACCGATAAGGCCTGATAATGATGATGTATATTACATACAAACACTTGAAAAACATTACCCCTTTTCTGACTCAGTCGGGTAAAAAGCGCCACGCTTTTTTCTGAACCTTTGTACCATTAATTTATTTCAATTTTGTCTTATTTGTTGTTGTAACAGAAATACATAATTTATAAAAATTTCAACTGTCTGGCTAACATGGTTCACGATGTACAGCCTGGCGATAGACATACAGACATACAGATATCGGAGTCTTAGTAATAGATTCCGTATATTTTTTTTTTGGTCTTGTATTGTAATCGATTTAGAAGCGCCTCGTGGCTTCACCCGCGTAACATGGCAACATTCCATATTACAAACTCCCCCCCCCCCCCTATTTCACCACCTTTGGTGCTGAATTTTTAAAAATACTTTCTTAGTGCTCAATCACATTACGAAAGGAACCTCAGTACCAAATTTCAAGTTCCTAGGAACGGAAGTTTCGGCGGTGCGTTGTCTGTCAGTTCGATTTTTTTCGGACCTAAACTTATGCTGTGGAAGCGAAGAGAAGCCCAATACAAGCTTCGCTTCGCTACCATCTGATTGCACCTGTCAGTCAGAAAATTAGTTCCGCGTGACGGAAGATTTTTATATTATACTCGTGTATAGACACGTGATGATCATAATCGATGTCGCGTGAAATATTGCAGCCAATTTTATATGCTTCGGGAGTAATATTTTACCATTTCAATGTTAATAATCTAGCCTTCCTCAAACAGAATAATGCTAATCTATTTATCAATAGTCGCAATAAACTGCCTCGTGCCTGCGAGGGAACGTTAAGGCGAGGCTTCCGGGCAAAATGCCTTTTCGAAGAAGTATTCTCGAAGAAGTATTCTGATGAAACAGTAGAAACAGTGAAAAGAAATGTTTGTCATACCCTCTTTCATACCATTTTCTATTCTTTCTAAGAATAGAAAGTTTCTAAAAATAATGACACGAAGTCATTACCGTTTACTCGATACATTTTTTATTTGAAAATATGTCTTTTTAACTATTTTCACACTTTTTTAGTTTCGTCAATTACTGTCTACTTTTCTAAGGTATTTGAAATATGTATAACTTCGGCTGCAATGTCGGTTCCCTAGACATAAACACTTTTAACGGATTACAGTACAAAAATCGTGGTATCAATTATAAAAAAATATTAGATAGATATAGAAGCACCATTTTTCTTGATCTCAAATGTGAGATAGTCGTAACGGTAAAAACTAAGAACAACCCGATATGAACTAACGTCAAAATGTGATGAAACCCGAAGAAGAATATTTTCCAAAGTAAATGTAGGGAGTGGCAGCAGCCGAGGCGCAATCCTCTAACGATATCGAAATTTGGGAAAGTTGTTAACAGAAAGACTCACATATACCTGCAGAAATTATTATAAAAAGTATCTTTACGCCTGTTATGCCCGAAGAGGTAGGCAGAGGTGTGCTAGTACGTCCACAACTCGTAAGTCCAGTAGATGTACTGGAACACCCAAGATTAGCCAAGGTACTGAGGTACAGAAATTGTTAAAATAAATAATATGCTTTACGGTGCGACTCCAATAGATCATATCCCAGTTATACGACATGACAGAGGCAGAGGCTCTGTAAGAATTGTACTCACTACCCTCATCTATCTATACTTATAAAATAACATGTCCTGACTGACTGATCCATCATCGCCGGTCGTAAACTACCACTTAGAGATAAATTTAAGGAAATCGGCATACTGACTGCTTACTCTTACACACTTTAGATAATGTCCTGTGTGTATGTATGAATATAAATGACTTTAATAAAAAAGTGATATAGTTGATAGAAATACTAGAAATAGATGTACTAGTTCAAAGACTTAGCGAAGTAAAGAATTATTTTCGGGTACACGCTTTCTGCGATCCTATAGTAGAGGTTACAATAGGATCCCAGAAAGCGTCTACAAGCTTCCAATTAATAAATTTAAAGTAGTTACTAAAGAATGTTTATGTCGTAAAGGATATTAAAGTGTAATAGAGTTTGTGACAGGTAACAGCGTGGGAATAAGACGCTTTACGCAGGCTATTTCTATATAATAAGGACTATACTAAGTTGATCAATCGTATATTGTATATTGTATATACTTGTAAATTTTGTGTATTATTTATTAAGTTATTCATTTATTATACCCGCTGTGTATGTTTTGCCGTTTTCCTCAGGACCGGACTAGGGTCGAACCAGTGGTAGATTTAGTTATAATATAATTTTTTTTTTTTTTAATTCTATATTGACGTCTTCAACTTACGTGAATGTTAGTCAATATAATAAAGTTTTATTGTACTTTTACGGATTTTATCGCGGTTTATTAAATTATTTATGTAGCCCGACGGCTCAGAAGCTTTACAGCAACCATGGTCACAGGTAGACTGAGATGACAGATGTCCTGTTGTACCCGAAGAATTATAATTCCAAATTTCAATAGAGAAGATGGCTGGGTTCTTTCCTCTGCTTGGGACCCAGTAGTAAACATAATCAAATCAAAAAGTAAACATAACACCTTAAGACAGCAAGATATAATAAGCACGGTTTGCGTTAATCGGACTAAAATTATAATTCTTCGGGTACTTTTAAAAACTTGGTACATCAGGACATCTGACATCTCAGTCCACCCGTGACCATGGTTGCTGTAAAGCTTCTGAAACGTCGAGCTACATAAATAATTTAATAAACCGTGATAAAATCTGTAAAAGTAGTTTTATTGTAATTTTATGTTCTTTTTTATAGAAAAGGTAGTAGGCAACGAGAAATTACTATACCGATGCGTTGCCGTCCTTCTCCCCCAATGGGCCACCGGCTACTCACAAACCGCACGAAACTTATGTCACTTTACGGCGGTATTATGTCAGCGGGAGGTACCTCCCCGGTCGTGCCGGCTCAATTCCGATTCATAGGAGGATGTAGTGTCACATACTCGGTACTACGCATTGCACTACCTCCTCCTATGCATATATTTTCATTTCATTTCTTTTCATTATATTTTTTTACTACATATTATTTGAAAGTGGTTTTTAGGTAGACAGCATGGAATTTACGAGTTTATATCCTTGAGGGAGTGAAATAGGCGTTGAAACTTTGTTTGGAAGTTTGCCAATGAATTAAAATAAAGAAAAAAAAAATGTTACTCTTTATATATAGTTTAGGGGGACAAATGAGTAATCGGAGCCTTTCAACAACTACCGACACCCATGAACAGCAGCATAATTATGCCCATGCGTTGCTCTGCTTTTCACACCCCCCCCCCAATGGGCCACCGGCCACTCACAAACCGCACGAAACGCGACGACTTAGGTGTCATTTTACGGCGGTATCAAGCGAGCGAGAGGTACCTCCCCGGTCGTGCCGGCTCAATTGCGTTGCATATGCAATGTCACTACCTCCTCCTATGCAACACTGCACTACCACTTACAAAAAACAGATACTGTATATCTGATCACCGAATTTTCTAATCAACCGACACTACGCAACAAAAATATTGATTATTTTCTGGAATAACATTTCTTCCTGATATGTACAACAACGCATCTGCACACCAGTTCCCTAATGAGGTAGGCTTCTCGGCTTAGTTCTCAAGAACAGAGCGTAACATATCACGTTCCTCACACTTTTCGTGGGGTGCCTGGTCCTAGCCCGTCGATGCTGCTGGTCTGATGGCCATAGCATCGGAATAGGGGATGGAGAGGATAGAGATGCTCTTGTAACTGTGTTATAAATTGTACACTATAATGTGTCCTGTACCCGAATTTCGTCTGAGTAGACATTTGAACTGACATTTAAATCATTTTGATTTTCGCCCGACTGCAATATACGGAGCATTATTTTGGATCGACTGTAAGTGTAGTGTTCTTGCGTTTACTTCTGATGCTAAAGACTACTAAGGGCCAGTTACTCACCGTCTGCTGATCCTTGTCTGCCCCCTAGAAAAAAAAAATGGTTTAAATAAGTTCAAACTTAAGGATACCATGCCATAGGTTCGAGTTTATTAATTAGGACTGAATTCTGATTGCGATAACACTACTGCTTCCTTGAAGTCCACCCATGATGGCTATTAGATAGGTAAAATATTCGTGAAAAAAAATTTTATCTTTGCGTTTTGAAGACATAAGTTTTGTTAATTACTTCAAATCGCACATTTTTATAGTCAAGGGCCAAACTAAAATTCAGAAACTTAACATGTACGGACGCCCATAAATATCCTTTAATTAAAATAACCATCCACAGTGAAATGCAGATACGACGCACTTTCCTATTTAACCGTGTAATGGCCACCGGAAACTAATAAATTGCATAAAATGCGACAGCGTTGCGTTACATCTTACTCAATATTGAATATGGGCACTAGACAGACTTACGGTAGCCTAATTTTTATTTTAGAACTATGACACCCCTTTATCTACACATTTGTGCTACGTTTCTAAGTTAGATCTAAAGTTTCTGACTTGACTTACTTTTTTTGTACTTTTCGAACTCTCGAACTTGGCTCGATGAGTCGTCGTAATCTGAAAATATTGTAGTTAATTTATTAACTAACGCTACCATCTCAGCGTCCTCGAGGTCCTGATAATAATAAGAGAATACTGATGTATTCTTTTTTAACGTGTTGAGTAATACGTAGTAGGTACATTTATCACTCAAATATGGCTCTAGATACTAACGCCTACTGAAAAGGCCACCTGCCTGCAACATAGCGTAAGGCTCGTTTACAGGCTGCTGGCTACTAAAACGGAGACACACACGAGGCACCAGAATGTCAATTTCCACTCTACTACTACTCTTTTCCGTATTGGATTCCCTTGCACGGTCACCCTGTATGGGAGTTCAGGACTTTTGGACAGCATTGAAACCAGCCCTAGGTCTGTCCAGTCTAAGTGCCTTGATGCTTCTGCCTTATTCCATCTCGCTATGCAGAGTGTGTAATGTAAATCGATGTCGGTTTGTTTACCTAACATATTGTGCTCATTGTACGGAAATTTGATCGGTACTAATTTTAGCGTTGAATTGCATTTTTACATCCGTCATACGAACGGTCTCAAATGTCATCACAAAACATTGACAAATAACGTTTGTCAGTTAGTAAAACTATGACAGCAGCTGTTCGCCGTCGTAAGGTGCCTGTATTTAATAAATAAGCACAAAATAAATAATAGTTGTGAACTCCTGCGTATAATTTTTCTCTATATAATTATAATAATAATCTGTGGACTTATCCCACCATGTTAGCCTTGTCCTGTGCTAAGTACTGTCAGGACTTGTGTCGCAGATACTGTACAACGGAAATTGGAGGGGGGTTGGAGAGGAGGGCAACGCATTTTTATGACAGAAATGTAAATATCTATGGGCGGTGGTAGTCATCAAAAGTTTCTTTCTCGTTTACCCCCTTCACTTGTTATATTATAAAACACTAAGGAGACCCTTGACGCGTGAGCTACTTTCACTGACCGCCCATAATTTAACTAAGAATTCATTTTTATCAGTAGACATTGAACTAGTTGTATCTTAAATGTCAGCGGTGTGATCTAGGCTAGTAGCAAATGTCACTTGATGATCAAGCATTGAACGAAATCAACAGTATTTATCTACACTTACACGCGCCAGGGTGACCATGGTTCTTGAAAATTATATTATGATTCAAGATTGCATCCTTTTCACTTTACTAATGTTGTTATTATTCAGATCAGATATTGTACAGGCACCTCTTGCTCACGTGATACCGCCGTATAGTGACATTGTCTTAAGATCAACTAAATTGTAGAGAGGCCGAGGGGTACGTTATGCAAATGTATATGGGCGTCGGTAGACATCGCGCCCTACTGCTTGTTTACCATTTTATACTATAAGCAAATCCAAAATTTCAAACGATGAAAGGTGAACATAACTAAAGGTATAACACGCGCACTCAACTGCTGTAACACCGATGATAAATATAATTTATCGCGATCCTAATACTCGTCGATTTAACTTCTTCCTTACTAGTACACCTTCTTTCGTACTTTGCGCCACCGAATAACAACGACATCTGATGGTTTCACACATCTCAATCATAGTGACTTCGATCAAATAATAGCGTAGTCATGAGTATCCTATTGCGAACATAAGTATCCACTAAATTACGAATATCAGTATCACATGTTGCAAATAAAAGAAAACTGACAAATGAAGTTATATGAAATCTTAATAAACGTTATGAGCGGCGATTTGTCTATTAATTATTATTTAAAAAAATAATAAAAGTCAATAGAGCTTACGTTCTATAATACAGCTGACATTTGCATTATAAACATGTAAATATGCGGACCCTTTTATTTTGGTATTATAAATTATAAATTAATTCTTCAAAATATGTTCATCAATACATTTTACATAATATCCTGTATGTATGTAAGAATAATAATCAATTTAGCATAATAAGTGATAATCATAATAGAAATACTAGATGTACTAGTTTCTAGGCTTAGCAGAGTAAGCAATACCATTCGGGGCAGTGTATACGCCGTAACTATGGAATCTCGGAGAGCGTAAAAAAAACTGTCAATAAATAAATCTAAAAAGTTGTTAAGGAACGTTTGTGTGGTAAAGGATATTATTATAGGGTAAAAGATATCACCCCTGTGGCGGTCTTCTTAAGGCTATTTCGGTGAAATTTTGTTGTTTAATGTTTTTGTGTGTAATTTTTTTAAGAAGTTTTATTATCATTGATCTAATTGATGTAATTGATGATAGACCCGCTGAGTTTGTTTCATTTGTTATTCTCAGGATAGAGCTAGGATTGAACCGTTGGAGAATTTTTTGGCTGTCGTTTAAAGGTAATTTTTATAATTCAGTTTTGAATAAAAACTTTTTTATTTCATTTCATTATATAATAAAAGTTATATCAATTAATTGACAGCTAAAAGTATACTAATAAACAATGGTTTAAAGATATTTTAAATGACGACAATAAGCGAATCAATTTACGAATTAAAAAAGTTTACTTTTCATTTTACGTAATTTAGATAAACGTCAAGTTTAGCTAAAAATTAAAAGTAGATGGTGCAACCCAAAAAGTTAGAACAGCATTAGTATTTAGGCGATAACCGATGAAACCGCCCCTAAATATAAACCGATTCTAAATATTATGTCACCGGTAGAAGTAAAATGAACATATGTTTTACATACCCAGCGCCCATGAAGGGCGCGGGGTATGTAAAACATATGACTGATAATCATTGATTTGCGGTATTTTTGTTGTTAAATGCTTGGAACAGCAATAGAGGCTACGTCGCCAACCGCTCCGTTTTCTTCGCTTGTCTTTTACTACAGTATTTATCACCATCGTCATCAGCCGGACAACGTGTACCGCTCAATCAGGATCATGTTAGTCCAATACATAAAAATGATGGCCACTACATTGTGTGGTGCGATTGGGCAAAAATGATGGCCACTACATTGCGTGGTGCGATTGGGCAAATCTCGTAGGAGAATATCCATGAACAATCTACGTATAGATTTACAATCAGATTTCCAAATTCAGATAAATCCGATGACTGATTACTTATTGCATAAACTATGTGTTTGTTATTTCACATGGGAATGTATTGTTTAACATTACATATCGATTACAATTATGTTGCTAAACATTTATATTGTTTTGTTTTGCAGTATTTTATTATAAAGCGACAACGATTTAATCAGTCATATGCGTGCCACCTTTCGCATGATTTAATTACTATTTTTTATCAGTACACGTAAAAAGTATAAGGATACGAAAAGAAGAATTGTAGTGTTGTAACAGTTTTGGTTGAGACCAAAGATAGTATACTGTTGAAGGGAGAATTAAGATTCATAAATATGATTGTTAACAGTTTTGTGGTGTTAACTATAGTGTCGTTATTTTCGCGTGTCTATACTTTACCGATGGAAAAGGTAATGTTAATAAAGTAAGGGCCGATTACCACGGTCAGTCATTACCACGGTCAGTCATTGATTTACATAAATACTAGGAAAGACAGTCAACGTCTCAAAACCGTCCCTATAATAGAGAATACACGTGTCAAATTATGCACTTCTTTGAAATAGTCTGTTTTGTAAAAACGACTGAAAATCATACACATAAGCTTGACCTAACAAAAATGTGCTTATATAAGGATCCTTTAGTATGAAATCGTGTATCTTGCCTTTTTGTTGATCATATGCAGCAGTAGACAGATAAGCAGTGTAGCGTCTATACTAATACTACTGGAGCTCTAATACATCTTTTCTGATGACAACATCAGGACATCGGTTATCTCAGTCCACCCGTGAGCATGGTTGCTGTAAAGCTTCTGAGACGTCGGGCTAGTTAAATGATTAAATAAACCGCGATAGAATCCGTAAAAGTAGTTTTATTGTAATGAGTAACATTCGCGTAAACATTAGACATCAACATCTTTTCATACTTGTTATTATCAAAGTAATTTTTATCAATAAACATGACCATCATCACCTTTATTATGAGCCCTTCTCGGTCGGTAGGGTAAGACGAGCATCCATGAGCTGGGCGGTATTCGAACCCGTGACATCTAGCGCAACATAACGTGCATGTTGCGCTAGATGTCACGGGTATTGATTACTACCTGTCACATTGGTGACTCTCATAGCTTAAGCCATAACATCTCTGTTATATAACAGAATTGTCTGTTTTTGTAAAAAAAAAAGGTAAATTACCCTGATCGTAATAACTTAAAATAAGTATTTTCCTGTAACAGCAATATTTATATATTTTATATTAAATATTAATTTATATTCCTATTGTTAGAAATAGTGCCATGTTGCATTGCAGCCTGATTGGGCCAGCGCAACCGGGGTACTTTTCCGCTTTAAGATTTGGAGTTAGATTAACACCTACATGATAATAATGTGGATGTTTATCGGCGTGAGAATAGATCAGAAGTCTCCGACTATAAAAAATAGTAAAACTTTGTTACGAACGTTTGACTTGAGATAGTTGGTGAATACGAAACGAGAGCAAGAGACAGACATAAGTTCGTGAAGATTAAAAGAGAGGGTTAAGTTTCAGGGTAAGGTTAGGAGAGGGTTTTGTTACATTATCGTTTTAGAAGAGGCAGTGCCATGTTGCACAGCAGGAGGTAGTGCCATGCATCACACCATGCATGCCACTACATCATCCTATGCAACGAAATTGGGCCGGCACGTACCTCTCTCTCATTTGATACCGCCGTAAAGTGACAACCACGGTGTAGCGTTTCGTGCGGTTTGTGAGTAGCCAGTGGCCCATTGGGGGGATGTGAAACATCGGCATAATTATGCTGATGCCATGGACGTCGGCAGTCGCTGAAGTCTCCTATTGTTCATTTAAGCTATTGTAGTATAGGTACTATACAAAAGCTGTCGGGATAGGGAAAAATGTTGCGAACACACATCTTTTTTCTCTCTTCCTCTCATAGCCACTGCGTGAAATAAAGTAAAGTTGCCATTAAGTTTTGCTTCACACATTTTTTTCAGGTTTCAAATAAAACCCAATTAAACACATTAACTAGCCAGGACAACTCAACACATGTACGTGTTAAAAGACAAGGAAGTGCGGGTAAGAGAAAATATCCATCCGTCGACCAGCAAGGCCTTTAATGTCATTGGTGCATTGCATCCGCATTGGACCTGCATGGCCGTGACACGCTCACATAAAATCGTTTAGTGGCAGAGATACTGTCGCGTTTCGTATGTCAAGAAGCATATCAGAAAATAGTCATAATCATCTCCATACCACTAGCATTGTGTAAATGAGAATAATAGCTGTCATACAGGACCTAAATATTTATAATCTATACAAGATTAATACGCAACCGTCGGAATAAGTGCACTAAACAGAACTAACAGTACGTAAAATGCCGGATGTTTTAAGACAATATATTCCATAATCGATTTTGATTCCGAATAGGTAAAGATATAAAAATGTATAATATAGGTACTTAAAATTTCCCCACCTTGGTTACAGCCTTGTCGTGACGGTAGGGCCCATTAGCCTGGGGTGATCCCAGACACCCTGAGCAAAGCCAATTGAACTGAGGAGGTGGCGGCTCATTGTACCCCTCTTATAAGAAGAGGGGACTAAAGAGCAAGAGGAGGACGAGGGGTTGCTCCCTGTGCTCCTTTTATAAGAAGAGAGAACAAAAGAGAAAATTGAGGCGGTGCTATTGCGCACGGTGCTAGGGGCGAGATGGCGACCTCACCCCATTACACTATTCCAAAATAGGTCGGATTGTCCTGTAGTGCGGGACAATACCCATCTGTGGAACTGGAGTCGATCCCTTAGGGGGCTGGCTAGCCGTCGAGGTGCCCTGATGATTTGTTGTTCCGGGGCACCTCACCAACGGTGGCACTGATGGCACTCGCGGTGGTTTTTGTGGGTATCCGGTACTATAATATGTCGCGAGCCCTACACACAACTGGACCCCACCCAGGGCCATTGAGGGCGCGTAAATGCGTTTCCCCGCATCAACAAAAAGAGTACTTGCGCATATAATTAGGTACACTAAATTCTGTGAAGTTTACAGTGTGCTTAGGTAGTATTTTTGTTCTATTGAATTTTTATTGGTTACACAGGAAGCTACCTACCCTGTCTGTACTGTGTCGTGAACATTACCTGATACATACAATATCTCACAAGTATGGCAGTATAATCACTATAGTATATCTGCGAGAAAAGAGGGGGTCTGTCCCCCTATCGTCTCCCTAAACCTGAAGACAAAAAGTCTTCGTAGTCAGTCAAACTGTTGAGGTTGGACTAGCGCCGCCAACCAGTATTAGGTCCCTCCGAAAAAAAAAAAGTATGGCTGTATATTCATTGATCTTACACACTTCAATAGTGTAATGCGAAGTCAGTGTGCTCTCTATTCCGACGGAACAAAAATCCGACACGAAAAACACAGAGAGAAATCTGGCGCAGGCTGATGGCTCAACGTACTAATATAATCTTCCTTATATCGGACTGTTATTAGAAATTGAAAATTATTAAAAAATCATTGCAAATCAATGTTTAAGAAACAGAACCCTAACGACGGAGAGGCTGGTAATTGATAATTGTTTCTATTCACAGGAAGATATGCGGAAGCTGCGGCTATGCCCCAAATAAAAGTCCTGCGATTATTTCTACAAATGTTCAAAAACTTTTGGGACCCCGCCTTTGTCGGCGGCTTGCATCCGTTCCACATTAATGTACCCAAAGCTTTCGTGTCTCTATTTAGAGAGAAAGTGCAGAATGTCCTCTTACCCCCTGTCGGTGATGACCCGAAGAAAATTGCACTTAATAGCAAACATTAAAAATAGTAAAGTTGTAATGTGAATATGAAAAATATATGAAACAAGTAATTACTGTCCGCAGTTGTTTCTTCTTCTCTAGTGTGTACTGTGTGCATGCTTAAAATCAAGGGGACATATCACCGCACACATGCTTTGCATTCCAAATGTATGAATATTTCTATACAGCTGACGTTTACCTATTTTTTATCAGGGTAATATGCCTCAAAATTACTTTCGCACACTTGAACTAAAATTTTTTTGAAATTTAGAAAACAGCAAAAAACATTGTCTACGATATCGGAGTGAGGAAATTTGATACGTGCGTACTAATGTTCTGGCATGAAACCTCCCCTGTGACACCCACAATGTTCCATTCCGCTATAATATATATGACCCAGGAGTAGTTTCGGGAGAAGTGTAGGGATTTACTTACTCTTTTCCGCGTTTACATCTATTCTCCATTTTAAGAACCATTCACCGAGTTCAGTGACGGCCTTAGAGTAGTTTGGCTCCCTTCTGGGGAACGTTCCTAATGTATAGTATCAACCACGAACATCGCCAGCTGGACGCTGGGGTGTCTCGGTGTGTTACTAGTGTACAAGGTAAAGAGAATGGGAGAGAAAATTAGTTCTTTGAGGAACACCAGTTCTGACGGGACGGGGAAGGACAGGGTGCCCCCTACACTGTATCGGATCAGCGATCAGTGCCTGTCTGTCAGGCAGTGCTAGTTGGTATAGTTTGAAGATGAGATGTTGCTGGCAAATCTTGTCGGACGCCTTTGCTGCGTTAGGCGTGCGAGAATCATCCTTTCATATATTTTACCTAGCGAGCTTATGAGACTTACGGGTGCGCAATGGGCGGGCTTCACCCGGATTTTTCCCAGTTTGTGTATGCATATCACTATGGCTTCCACCCATATGTCTGGGAACGCACATTGCGCCAGAAAGGCGTTAAAAGTGCACACCAGAATGTGTACAATAACGCTGTACCTCTTCTAAATGAGAGGGATCTGTGGGGAGGGAATTAGGAGTGCAATGACTCTCTAGTGTGTCAGCTAAGCATTCCGATTTTTCGTCATCTTTTAGTACAGGTAAACGATTTCACAACTCCCGTTTACGAATTAGCGTACAGCCTGTTTGACCTCTTACGTGCTTACGGATGGCTTGTCTGTACTCTTTGCATCCGTTGCGGTCGTGCAGACGTTTAGTCGCGCTTTTCCGGCGGACTAAGTTCTTACCACCGTCAGAAATAATAGGAGAACGAAGGAATAGGGAGAACACTTGTGTCTGCGCAAATAATTGTGCACTGTAATATGTCCCGCGCATATGGCTCTTGTCAATAGAGGTAGCCGCTGTAGCCGATATTCGGGTAAGATGACGTCACATTATTACTATATTATTAGTTTTTTATACTAATGAGAAGCCACATTATTATTATTACCGAAGGCCCTAACCATCCGACTAATAGTTATGACGATGTATTGCCCTTCTTCAAGGAACAGGAGAACTCACCGGACCGGTATCAATAAATTTAAAAGAGCTTCGTTTATATTATTTAAATAATTCGTCGGCGTGGCCAGGGGGTGTGTTCGAAAGAAATATGCAAAAAGTCTTAACGAATAACTATGCTGCGGTTAGGACAAAGCATAACAGTGTTCTTAAATTAAAGGCTACTGATACTGGTCCAAGGCGAGCATCTTTTATTTCTGTACCTAGGAAATCGCACTTGGACGAAAATATTATACATTCTTTTAAATGTTCTGATTAACATCACAGCTGTAGTGTAGCAGTAATGATAAGCATGTCTTACTAGCTGTGTCTCGCAGTTTCATCCGCATACAATGTATCCCAAGGCTGCCTTTCGTTATTTCCCTATAATCTATGTCTGACACAAACTTTGCTAAAATCCGTTCAGTAGTTATCGAATGAAAAATGAACAAGAATTTTTTTGTATTTAATTACTGAGTATAAGTAGGAACATGAGCTATGCTTCGCGATGTTACTTGTACGAAAGTTAATCTAGAGGAAGTCATTATTTATTTTGACACATGACCCAAAAGTTATTAATGGCATTAATCCAGATTAGATTGTAAACTTCAACTGTGCCGAATTTCATCTAAATGTTACAGTTTTTGCGTCAAACACTTACAAAAACAACGAACTTATTTTCTCCTCTAGATATTTATAAAACAAAGTCAACAAATGCTGTCTGTATGTGATGGATGTGATCGATTTTATCAAGATCTACTAAACGGATTTGCATGTTGTTTTCTCCCGTGGATAGAGCAATTTCCGAGGAAGTAAAACCTTCCTTAAGTTTTGATTAAAAAATATTAAGGTACCAACTAACAATGCGACTTCTGATATTCTACTTTCGATAGTCGCTACTTTACATTAATAGTAAGATGGCAAAAAATAGTAGTAATTAAGCTAGAAACAACCCATGGCTGTCGAATTGGGTTACCAAGACCGGGCAGGTACCTTTCGGTGTACGAAAACGACGTAAAGTAGCTGTGAATTTCGTGCGATTCGTAAGTTTCTTGTAACCCATTGGAGGGAAAACAGGAAATAAGGACACTTTTACCATTAGAATACCTAATTATTTGTCATTAACATAGCCTATATAATTTTCTAAAACATTTTAATCATTATGAAACTTTGATAATGTATCCAAAGTCGTGAAAAGAATATGAAGGTAGATCCTTATTTCGCTGTATAATTTATTATTGTATTCGTTGTTCTGTCATAAATTTGATTCGTTGTCGTCACCACGACATTTAATCATCTTTATCATGCATTTGTAATTTTTATATCTTTGTAAATGAATGAATTTGTGACATATTTGGTGAATTATTATCCATGCGCCACCGGCACGAACTGCTAGTAAACTATACAATAAGCAAACATTCGTTTAGAGAAAAATGAGAAGTCTGATTAAAGTTGGAAACGTCGACAACTTTATTTAACATAATTCTAGAATTATCCTTACATTTTTATATTCACGTATATAAGGTCAAAAACATTGGTTAATGAAAGTTTCTCATTTTAAATGGATTAGCATATATGAAAGAAGGAATTTAGTAACAGCCACCTACTGCCATAGGAGTAGCGTCTGTATTGAGTCGGCACGGATGGGGGAGGTACCTCTCGCTCACATGACACCACCAAGACCTATAGTGATAGCTACTCTGCCGCGTTTTCCATTTTCCTGGCGTTTTATGGGATAGGGCAACGCAAATGCATATGAGGATGTTAATGGGAGCAGGTACACTGCTAATATACCAATACGGCGTGAAATGGCTGTTACCACGTTTTGTGCGGTTTGTTAGAGTCCGGATGGTGGCACATCGTAATCATTTATTATATGATGGAGAGAGAGAAAATTTACCAACTGACTTAGATTTGAGTCAGGCCTATGTGGCATGGGATGAAAGAGGGCAAATTATCTGTATATGTTCTGGTTGTGTGTTAGGTGTACCAAAAGGCTTTACTACACGTTTTGAATATAAATAAAACTTTGATTTTCCTTGCGGGACGGGTAGACTATAGTGGGAAAGATATTACTAATAATGATACTTAAAGTATGTAACCTAAAGTTAAACAGGAAATATTAAACCCGGCTTCTTAAAATATTTATATATAAACGGACACAGTATCACTAGTACTATCGAGATGAATCTACTAACATATATATATATATATATATATATATATATATATATATATGTATGTGTATTTAAATACATACCTACATACGCCTGAATAGCTACTTTACCTTTTTACTCCATCGGATAAAAAGAGTCTT
This sequence comes from Eumaeus atala, assembly GCA_017140195.1. Lineage (NCBI taxonomy): Eukaryota > Metazoa > Arthropoda > Insecta > Lepidoptera > Lycaenidae > Eumaeus > Eumaeus atala. The sequence goes on along the minus strand of JAFELO010000439.1, from coordinate 546,164 downwards.
CACCAATAATTGAAAGGAGATACATTCATTTGCCACAGTTAAGAAGAAATATATTATTGTTACACTGAAACCAATATAAACTTTAAGCTGATTCATGTATGTTAAATTTAATATTAATATTAATTATGTCTAGTGGACAAACTAGACATAATTAATATTAATATTAAATTGCCTGCCTGCCTGTTTTTAGAGCATTTTAACGATGGCACCAAACATTTTAGGAAGTTTGTTCCAGGTTGACACAATACTGTTGGATAGAAATTAATAGCTAAATGTTTCCTTTCAGTGTTATTGCAAAACTTAAAAGGATAATATAAAGGTTTTAGGTTGAACATATTATTTACAAAGCTTTTGGCTGACGATATAAAAACTAACCCAGAGTTTCTTCTAAGTCACCAGAAAAAAATGACATTAAAAAAAATAATTCATACACAAAAATTGAATATGCATGCACAGTGATGATGAATGAACGTGTTTTGTTATAAAAAATATCAAAGTAAGTAGATCAAAGGGCAGCTACGAGTACGATGACCTTGGGTCATTAAAAATCTAAAAAAAAAAAACAAGCGCTTACATCATTTCAACTTTGAGTTATAGCACAAGTAATATTTTATAATTTTGATACTTATGCCTAATTAACATTTACAATAATAGTCTAATATAGATAGTAAGAAATAACGAAATGGCGATACTAACATCCAGCCACTGGTTTATGATCGCCTCTGGGTGATCTTGATACGGTATATAAGACGTTCTGCACTTACATCTATTGCATACAGCAACTGACACGCGTACCAACAAAATGAAGGTACGACATTTACCATAAAAAACAAAACCAGTCACAAGTTGTTCAATTTCCTGACTATAATATAGCGGTTTAAAATTGAGCAATATTAAGAGTGAAAAAAATATTAGTTTATTTAGTAATATTTAAATTTAGATATTCAGTTTGAAACTAAAAATGTTCCAAGTATAAAAATAATTAAACTTAGAACATCATATTGCAATTTAAAAAAGTGTGCCTACCTACAGATAAAATAAAGTAACAAAAATATTTTCTTCAGGTGTTTGTAGTATCAATTTTGTGTGCTGTGTTCAGTGGAGCAGCGTGTAGCGTGGTGGGATGGCCTGGTGCGATACCACTTTCTGCATCCCCCATTAGTAGAGTGATATCACCCCAAGTTAAAGCATTCGGATATTCTACCAGTCAATATATAAATGCGGTAAGTTGAATAATGAATATGCTTTGGGTCTTAAATCGAGTTGCCGGAGTTTGAAGATTCTGTGAATTGAAGAGGATAGCAGGGAATATTTTTTCCCGATATGACCAGTTACTAGGTACTGTATGTTTTCCTAATTCATGTGTATTCTTTCAATATAGGTAAATTTATTTCAGTGGCTAGACGGATAATTCACGCATGCTATTTTGACGCCGGAGTAAGCCGATTTTTTAAAATTCATATTATAGAGCTAAAAAGTAGAATTTTGCAACATATCAACTGAAATTGAAATTTTGCAGGGGGCTTAAAGAGATTAATTTAATGTTGTATTACGCAGTACTAGTTGCTATTTTGTGTTATTACTTTACGTCACATAGGTGCGAAGTCAAATTTTCCAGTGTCTACAAATGTGAGAGTCTAAAATACTAGAAATATCCGGAACGTCGCGTAAAAATTGCCCTTTTTAAGCTGAATTGGCAGCCAAAACTGCATGATACCGATTTTGACCAGACCGCTCTTGCACCCCCCCCCCCTTCCATTTTTTACAGCATAAGGAGGCAAACAAGTACTCGCAGCCTTTTGATGACTACTGACGCCCATGGAGGTTCCCTCGGTGTTCCTTCACAGAAGTCAGTGCCAAGGTTTCGATGTATACCCTAGGAAAGAATGAGCCCTGGAGACCTCGGCAGACTTTGAACACCTGTTGCCTTATTGGCAGTACCGGTAAGAGTGAAGGCAAGCCTAGCCTCCCTCTCCCTCTAGCTAGAGCGGCGAGCAGCTACATTTTTCCTAAACTGGTTGAATTTGTGAGCCGTCGCGTCGTATGGTCGTACGTAAATAATAATTAATAGATTTTGAAAAAATAAATTAATGAGATCTTGCTAACAAAAACTGCGGAACGGGTTTCGCTGACATTTGGAACACTAAGCCTATAATCTGGAACGTGAAAAGTCGATGTTTTATGACTATGCACATAGGAACTTGCATTTGCCACTTTGTACCCATCCACATAATTTTTGTGTATATGCGTTATCATTTTTTTATAACATAGGAGCGAACGAGTAGTTGTCTGTCCTTAAGAGAAAAGTAGGCTTTTTTCTTGTAAGTTCTATCGATCCGAAAAAACTGAAGGTAAGAAAAAAATCTCTTTTAATCTTCTCTTCCAACAGGCTATCTCACAAACTGCACGAAACGCGACAGCAAAGCTGTCACTTTACCCGTAAAGTGAATGAGCGAGATGTCACCTCGGCCGCATCAGCCCAATTCAGCTACAATGCAGCACAGACACTACCTCTTACAACACTAAAAATAATTTGAACGTCATGGCCGTTTGCAGGTGCCTCCCACATACACGCTCGGATACCAGCCACAGCTCAGCTACCAGCCACAGCTCAGCTACCAGCCACAGCTCAGCTACCAACCAGTCAGCCACTACTACCCGCAGCAAACCTTCACACCGATCATCTCACAGGGTTACTACCCATCTAGCTCTTTCTTCTACCCCACGCTCTCGCCCGCTCCCATCTCGCAGATCCCAGTTCAGCCACCCCAGACTCAGATCCCGAGCTTACCAGCACAACCGGTGCAAGGAGACGAGGACTCGGCTATTGTAGACTCAGCCGAGTTCCCAGGACAACAGCAATCTATACAGGCTCCAGCTCCGCAAGCGCCGTCTGCTCCTGCCATGGCCTTTGAGCCAAGTCCCTCCCCACCAGGAAGCTCAACGGCGAGAAACGACGATGAAGATACAGTGTCCATTGAGTCCGCCTAATTTTTTTAAATTTCTAACTTATTGTATTTTTATTCGCAGAAGGGTTTTTCAATTTACTGTTTGTATTTTTCGTGCGAAATCACCCTGTCTCCGAGGAATCGTTGAAATGAAATGTTGTTTGCGTAAAAAATAAAACAAAGATGACCTTATTCTAGAATTCTTTATTATGACCAGTCACTAGGTACTGTATATTTTCCTAATCTATGTGTATTATTTCAATATAGGTAAATTTAGTACAATGGCTAGACGGATTTTAGCGTTAGTAAAGAAAAGTAGAATTTCAATCAAAGAGATTTAATAAATAAGTTTAATTTAAAAATTAGATGAAATTTTACTTTAATATAATAATTATGTAAATAGTGATAACAAAATGATAGATTAGAAGAATAAACCACATGAATTTGTTTTTAGAGTTCAAGTTTATCAAATAGACAACACACCCTAAATTCATATGAAAAGCGAGAGTTCAATAATCTCATTTATTCTATGTCATGTAAATATGGGCATGTTTTTAGTGGTAGGCAATGGCATTGCTGCCAGACCCTGGAGGTACCAGGCTGATTGATAACTGGCCGAAACGACGAGCTTTAAAAAAAGATAGTTAAATCAAATTTATTACATTGTATTTCTATCATCTTTTCGAAAACAAAACGCCAAATTTGAATTTATTCGAGGGGCATTTTATTAAATAGGGGCAGGTGGAGCCTAGAACTTTATCTGCCATAAATTTTCTCAGCAACGGAAAGAAACGAAATTCGTGCGGTGATAAAGTTTTACGTTCTAAAAGAGAAAAGAGCAGCCCAGATTAAAGTCAAGCTAGACAGTGTTTTAGGTTGCTGCTTCTGCATTGAGTACAATTCACACCTGGGTAACTGATTTTAAACTTGTGAACTGGTCTGGCCGTCTAAATGAAGTCATGGACCTGGCCCTTAAAGTTGCAGCAGGTAGCAGAGATGGTAAACATTTCCTCCGAACGTGTTTTTAACATTTTACACCAACGTTTGCGGATAGAAAGCTTTGCGCGCGATGGCACTTTTGCGGCACGCCTTCTTTACTGCTAATCAAAAGCAACGTCGAGTGGGCGATACGTCGGAGTGTTTGGCGCTGTTTAAGCATGAACGCGTATTTTGTGGCGTTATGTGGCAGTATATACAACATTCATCATTATGCTCCTGTACAAAAGAATAATCTAAGCAGTAGACTGAGAGCGGAAAACCTGCGCTGTAGAAAGCAAAAATGGTCTTGTCGGCCGGGAACGTGGTGGTGATTGTTTTCTGGTATGCTCGAGAGATTATTTTAGTGGATTATTTGCATAGACGAAAAACAATAAATGGAGAGAATTATGCAAGACTTCTGCAAAAAATTTGTGAAGAAATCCGCAAGAAACGGACTCATTTAGCCAAAAAGAAAGTTATATTCCACCACGACAAGGCACCTGCGCACTCGTCAAGGGTTGCAGCTGCCAAACTCCATGAATTGCGTTCAAATTGTTACCGCATCCCCCCTATTCCCCAGATCTAGTCCCATGCGACTTCCATTAATTCCCGAATCTCAAGAAATGGCGAGGTGGCCGAAGATTTTCAGCAAATGATGAAGTCATTGTCGCCGTAGACGAGTATTTTGAGGGGTTAGAGAAAACATTTTACCAAGCTGATGTAACGACATTGGAGACGCGCTGGACTAAATGCATCGAGGTAGAAGGAAAATACGTTGAAAGTTAAAATTGTTTTAAATAGATTGTTAAAGTTTTTCTTTGTCGTTTCGGATACTTATCAATCACCCCTCGTGCATGCTCATGTTATACCGACTTAAACGTTATCGGGTTTCGTGCGATTTGTGAGTACCCGATGACCCATATAAGGGATGGATTAAGGAGCATAATCGTTAACCATTACTCGTTTGACCCCTTTTGCTTTAACATGGACGTCTTTACTGCACTGCAAGTCAGCAGTATTAGTTGTTTTCTTTAAAATAAAAAAATGGAATTACTTCCTACTCCTCCTATTTTCTTCTAACTAAATTCGTTGCCAAGTCAGTTCTAGCTTTTCTCCCGTGTTCCCTGCGATCGTATCAAAAGGTAGCAGTGGTTGTCGCTGTCGACCCTATCCACACAGAAGTAGCAGTGGTGGGAACGTGTGACGGGCTAAGGGCTCCATTTAAATTTGATTCAAATAAAAAAATACTAAAGCTTGATAATTTATTTTGTAAATAACGTACGTACACATTCACCAGAATCCATGCTTTCTCTCTGGCGTCCAAAGAGAAATGTCTTCAGGCGTACTGTTCTTTCCGTAGAGTCCGAGAGAGAAATAGTACATCCTAGGGAACCACATGGTATTCAGCACCAATGAGATGTTGTAACGACCAACACCTTCTACTATAGGCGTAACTAATCGATTAGGAAGAAGCAGACGCACACATAAAATTGTACATTCCATGCCAGCTGATATCTGAAAGTTAAATAATCATCAATGTTCAGCATCTCTTGATGGAATATGTTCGTAACGAGCAATTTAAAAGCCTTCATTTTTGCTTAAATAATGTTTGTAACAATACAAGAAAACTACTTTTATGGCTTCAATAGTGGTTTATTTCATTATTTAACTAGCCCGGAGTTTCAGAAGCTTTACAGCAACCATGGTCACGGGTGGACTGAGACAACATATGTCCTGATGTCACAGGTTATTAAAAGTACCCAAAGAATCATAATTATTTGGTGGTTCCGATTAACGCAAACAGTACTTATTATATAAACAGTATTATATACATATATCGCAGTCGGTGTGTGCTCTCAAACGACAAACACGTGATTCATCGCCAACCTTGTTCATTGAAGACTTAGTGGAAGTAGGAATTCGCAGCGGACAAATGGAAAAATTAATTCTAACAAAGTTATATATCGAAGTTTTGGGGATAGATTGTTTTCTTATCCGTTTAGAGTCGTGTGCCATCGGAAAGAAGATGAGGGCGAAGAAATATCCCCTCGATGTCGCCGTGTCGTTTCTCGCACCACAGAAACTCGGGGGATGCTTCGCCTTTACAGTATGTTTGTTTAAAATATTATTTTATAACTGCCCTCATTCTACATTCGGATGAAACTCACCTCCATAAATATATTCATTTTTGTGGGTGTGTTGGCTTTCACCTCAAACTTCTCCGAGTAAAACAGCTCCGCAGACCTCTGCTTCTTTAAGCTCTTGAAGCAGAGGTCCCCTGTGACGTAGGTTCTGGCACGCCATCCAGATTTTTGTTTGCGATGGAAACGCATACGTTTTTTTACTCCCATTCCTAGAAAAAAAAAAACATACTTCGGGCATGGGCCATTGCCATTGATTTACAAAAATACAAGATATACGATCTCATGTTCAACTATCACTGTGAGGCATCATACGTGTATGATCTTAAGATGGTTTTACAATGCAGATTATATTTGAACGGTGTGCAAAAATTAAACATATTGCCTTGAAACGTCAACCATTCGTGTATGTAAATGCAGTTGCTTTTACAAAGTGCACAATTTGACTGCTGTACATCTTTTTATATGGACGGTTTTGAGACGCTCACTGCATATCTTGGTATTGTTCTACATCTACAGCCATTGTATACAAAGAGTTCCATGCCAATATGACCGTGAGCGTGAGGGATGACATGTAATTTCAACCACCATCACAAATTTCTATCCATCTATTAAACCACAATGTTTATTTATTTTAACACCTACTGATGGATTTAGGCCCTTTTTATTCACGCCACGTCCACCGGAGAAGAGGAGGAAAGGAGGACAACGCATTCGCATGACAACAATAATGTGGGCGTCTATGGAATAGTCTAGTGGAAACCGTTTAATTGTCTTCTTGTCTTATGTACGACATCAGTCTCTACTAATTACCAGTGCTCTTTGATAAGATAATTGGCTAATTTCGGCGTCATTATCATATCTTATCTGCCAATCTATCGAAACGTCAAACATGGCTTCGATAAAAATACTCCATGTAATGTAATCCTACAATACGAGCAGTCTTTACATTTTAACATGTTGTTCATACACCAGCCGTCATTGTAATACTCAATTCATAGTTGTCAAGTAACCAAATCCATCGATAGATAGAATAGTGAAAATGGCCATTAGAGATGCAGTTTCCGTATCGGTAGGTTGTAGTGTGACGTCAGATTGGAAATTGATATTTAGGATATTCAACATACGTGAACCGCTGTCCGTCAACATGAAATGGTCTGGATACGGTCGTGGTAGGACCTGGGCGGAGATAAAGTTGACAATCCATGAAGTATACGGATACACATCGATGTAGAGAGGCGGTTCCCGGTTCAACCGGTTTCTCATGGCGCGGCGGTCGCAGGCGCCGCCGCCAGCCGCTATGCCGATGAGCTGGAAGGTGCCCTCGAAGGAGTGGGTGATAATAGGGGAGCCCGGGCGAACGCCGCAGCCGGAGCTGCAGAGCACGTGGGTTACTCCCTCGCTGCCGAGATTCTAAAAAAATCATCAAAGATACATCATCGTCGTTTTCAATTTCTGTTACTTCTTAGATAAGGAACATGAACCTTGGAGATATTATATACAAAGAAGGGAGGTCTGGCTGAAACGCGGCCGTCTAAGTCGAAAGAGACATCAAATGTCTGTCTCTGCTTTTTCATTCACTTCTCTTCGCAATGCGCATGGGAATTCAGATAGACAAAGATAGCACTGCTTTCTCAGGTTTCATCTCTGTTCACCAAGACGAGAGAATTGATGGTTTTACGGACATTTCATGCCCTTCTTTGTTGAGATGTTGGTACTTCTCTAGCATCGCCTGGCACCGGCTCGACTTTACCGAGAATCAGACGTAGCTGTACTTCCAATGTTGCTTTATGGTTGAGCTTTGCTCTGCGTACTTCTTTTTTAGTACATCATGATTTTAATTACAACTATACGGGACTATACAGTTTTTCTCTCAAAAAAAGGGACCCGAAAAAGAGAAAAAAATAAATGAAACAATCCGACCGAAATTTGAGGCCAGGTTTTCCTTCATTTTGAGGGTCCCGAATTTCCAAGTCAGACTATTATATATACATGAATTGCTCGTGTAAAGGTATTAAATTAGAAGGCTAATAGCGCCCGGCGGTTTCACCCGCCTAAATTTGGCATACGCCTGTAGTTTTGCTCCGACTTCAAATATTACTCCCAAATGGTGTAGATTTCTGTTAGTGAAATAATATTCATATAGGTTAAGTATTCCCAAATATTATCCCCTAAAACAAGTTACAAACTTTTTAAATATTACAAACAGGTTTGGTTGTTCGAGAGACAGAGAGTGAGATAGAGAATGAGAGCCGGAGGGGGGGAGAGGCTTAGAGATAACAGATTGAACCGTGTGAAAAATACGACTTACAGTTCTCATCCGATGTTGCCTACATTCCTTGTGAGTGTACAATCTGAGCGTCTTCTTCCCCATCCTTTCTGAATCGAAATCTCTCGGTACAGCTGTAATAAACGATGAAATTAACGGGTTTACTCAATAACAAAGGATTTAAAGCGCAGTATTAAGTATATGAGCAGTGAAATAGCGTGAAACAGTGACCGATCGAATGTAACTCCACTAGCCTAACGCTTTACAGCACTTACGTCTCTTGCTCACCTTTTACTTCGGAATCATATCCGGTCTTAAGGAGTAAACTCCTGTTGCAGCTGACACACAGAGTTTATAACTAAACTATGTCAATACTAGCAGCCGCTCACAGTTGAGACTTTTGTGTCTTCAGGTTTAGGGAGACGATAGGGGGACAGACCCCCTCTTATCCCGCAGATGGGAAGAGATGTACGGGGTTGATTGTGGGCGTACCCTATAGTAATTATTTTTGGGACCGAAAGGGGGAAGCGGCCCCCTCACCACTCTAGTGGGACGGCGCGCGCACGATGCCATTTAAGTTGCGGTGTCGTGGATAAGGATAATTGAGCTCGTTTAATGTTTGGCTTATCTGAGGTGGCCGGCCTCCTCATCCCCCCCCCCTCTGACGGAAGGGGTCGATTTGCGCTACAAATCGGCAGAAAGCTGTATTGTTAATTTATTTATTATTAGAGGTCCCTGGAGTCGCTTTATTTTATTTCTACCAATCTAAGCTCCCAACTTACGGATTCGAACCCGGGCTCGTTTCCGAAAGCGGTGTGTGAGTTTGACATTCAGTCAGTCATATGTTATAATATGTAAGATTTCATCGCTCCACGATATATATGATATTGGTTCTGGCAGGAAAAATGCATTTACGCACCATCCAGCCGACCCAAGGGGGACTGAAATGTGTCTCAGGCTCAGGTCGTGAAGCGATAGCTACTACCGACTAAAAACTGCTGCATCCGTAGTTGGCCCTATTGGGACTTTACAGCGGGAGCGTGTCTTGGTGTTTCTTTGTTTGTGTTCTTGGACGGACTATCGGCTATCGCGATCGCGTCCGTGCAATACGTGCTTCGGCCGACGGTAACGGGAGTCGGCTAATAACGTCGGGTCGTATTCCGACGTTTTGACGATTAATTTATTTTATGATTAAGGGCAGTACCCACCACAAAGCAGACACCCCGGGGTCCGCAGAGCCTAAGGATACAGCCCTGCCGGAAAGTCGCTCCTGGTTCATCGCTGGCGAGCCCAGGGCGATGATCGCTGAGATCGCAAGGAAAGAACTCGGGCAAGTGATTAGGGAAGAGCTCACTCGTCTGCTCAGGGACCCCAGGATATGGCCGCACACAGTCACATCGCAGTCAATCTCAACACCGAGTACATCCAGCTAGAAGGGAACCGGTGATGGATCGTAAGCAATTGCGAATCATGTACTGCAACCCCGGCGGCATCCGAGGAAAAATCCAGGACCTCAGACAGCTCGCCCAGGAGTACGAAATCCACGTCATACTGTTGGGAGAGCCATGGCTGGGGCCTGGGCAGGACCTCAAGATGGCGAACTATGCCGGGTATCGCAGGGACGAGGTGTCGCCGAGCGGCTGGGCGCACAGAGGTGCGGCAGTGCTTGTTCGGCGGGACACCGTCCACGTATTTGGATCTCAGCCCCTTCTCCGACATGAACACAACCGGAGCAGTTGTGCAAGTCTCGGGAGAGGAGCTGAGAATCTACGCGGTATACAGGCCTCCCACACACTGTTCCGACCTCACCGCGTCCATCGCGTACTGGGTGACGGGGGCCAGTTGTTAGTTGCTGGTGATTTGAACACCGAGCACACTGCTTGGGGATCGTCCACCATCAACCGCACTGCAGGTGGATTCAGAACGACGGGGATACACGGTGCAGGGCCCCCCCTGCCTAACCTATGTTCTATAGAATCACCGGCGGAACCCGGATGTGTTGGACATCGTCATCCACAACAACCTCCACTTCACACTGGACATCCTACCGGTCCTAATCACGTTACACTCGATGGCGGTCGAAAAAGAGCGGGAAAGGACCAGGCAGAGGGTGGGATCGACTTGCTGAGGACGTCTCTGCAAGAGCGAAGGACTTTCGGGGGGCCAGCTGGGAGCGAACCATCGCTCAAGCTGGCGCTGATGACACATCCCTCTATGCCCTGAACAGACGACCTACTAGATCGAAGACCACGATCAGCCCACTCATCGACTCAAACGGCCAACTCCACGACAATGCCCAGACACGAGCAGACATGCACGCCAACCACCTACAATCACAATTCACACCACACCCAGCAGCACCAGTCGCCGCCGAGCACCACGAGTACGTAGAAGGCCGCGTTCGAGAGCTCCTTTCGAGCTCGCCTCCACCACTGGGCGGGGGGNNNGGGGGGGGGGGGACTTTATCTCCACCGCCGAGCTGAGGAAGGTTGCCCTTCGCCGATCGAGGCGCAAAGCACCAGGCCCCGGCTACATCCCTCCCACAGCACTGGTGATGATGCCGTGGCGCACAGCCGTGGCTCTCACCAGGATAGCTAACGGCGTTCTCCACACGTCCCACTTTCCGGATATCTGGAAGGAAGGGAGAATCGTCGTCTTCCCAACGCCGGGTAAGTTTCGGAATCTACCAGGAAGCTACCGGCCGATCACGCTGCTGTCGCATGTGGCCAAGTTGCTCGAGCGACTATTGCTCCGGAGACTGAAGCTGTACGTCCCAATAAGGGACGAGCAGTTCGTTTTCCGGGACGACCACTCGACCATACTACAGCTGGCGTGGGTGCTCCATCACTTGGCCACGGAGATGTATGGGGGAGACACTTAGTCGGAGTTTTTCTCGACATGAAAAAGGCCTTCGACCGGGTGTGCAGCCGGGCCTCTTGGTAAGTTGGTGGACGCCGGCGTCCCGCTGGCTCTCGTGCGACTCGTGGCGTCGTTCTTGGAAGGGAGAACCTACCGGGTAGCGGCGGAGGGGCGACATTCCTCCCTGCGGGATATACGTGCTGGAGTGCCGCAGGGCAGTTACCTGTCCCCTTGCCTCTACGTGGCCTAAACCAATGACATCCCGACGCTCAACAACCCAACCCCCTTGCTCGCGCTGTTCGCTGACGATAGTGCTTACAGCATCCTTATTTGTCAGCACGCGGCGCAATATGCCGGGGCGGTTGAAATTGGGTAGCCAGGAGTTGGCTTGGAGGTCCCCAGTCGTGTACCTCGGGTGCTGCATCGATCGCATGCTGCAAATGGGCTCGCAGGTTGATCAAGCGATTAACGAAACTGGGGATATACTAGATGTAAAATACATCATAATTACATACATTACATACATAATTTCATATTATAAGTATAGACTATCAGCCCCTCACGGTTTCACCACTCCGTACCCACCACAAAAACGCACGCTTAAGAGTGGATTCGTTCTTAGCGGATATCTATACCCTAAAATAAGCCTGACAACTTGTAGGTTTGTAAGTGTTATAGTCTCTAAGATTTCGTGATTATTCAGAGAGATATTTCGATTATGAAATATGTACCAGAAACCTGTTGTTCAGTTTTGACACGTAAACATATACTAAAAGGTATACCTTTGACGTAAATAATAGTTCTATAAAATCAAATATTGGCCAATAAACAATAATAATTTAATAAATTAATTTTAGAAATATGTTTACGATTACGTAAATTTCAGTTCAGATGCCTACGGCACCACAGCTATTTGCCACGTGATGAGTTCATGACATCTAAATGCACTCGGGGTCACGAACATTACCAATTGGTCCATCAAATCTATCAGGATTACGGGACATTTTAATTCACAAATTATAATATTATAGTGATTTAATATTTATTTTGTATTTTTAAGCGAGTGAGTATTTTTAGTATGAACATTATTACTATGATATGAATTTTTGGAATTGAATCATTTCTAATAGTGCCCTTAGCAAGAACAACAGGGTTTTTACTACATATAGTACATATATTTATAATTGATAATTAATTAGGTACAGCACCCACGGCATGATACAGCCGTAAATTGACAGGTCTGCGGTCGTGATTCGCCAAGACCTTCTTCGTTGGGCGCCTTCAAGCTCCTCCTCCCTTTCTAGCTCCTCACGCATTCTCAGCGCTGCCCTGGCTCCGGCCAGCGAATGTGCCTTGCCCCTTTTGGTAACGGACCGCGACCTCAACAGTAACTTACCAACTGACAGCCCCAACGGAAACCGCTGCCGGCCTGAATTCTCCAGATCCCTCCGTGAAATAGCGCTTACACCCAACACGGCCTTCGATAAAGACGCCAAGTGAGATAAGACTCTCCAAGACGTTGTTATCGTCAGCTACTCCCCCCCCCCCTTAGGGCGACCCCCGTCCTTTCCTTTTAACGAACCCATCCTCACTTCCCTCAAACCATCGTCCCCCTAACATGCCCAAGCCACAGAAAATCAGGACACAATAAAACACCAAAAAACAAAACAAGAACAACACATAATTCCCACAGTTTTTGCACTAACTGCAAAAACGTCCACAAACAGACGAAGTCAAACGGCACAAAACGAAAAATAAGAAAACAAGAAGGACACCGCAAACAAGTCGCTACGAAGCCCCGGGACCGAACGGTCAGAACCAGAGCAACAGACAGACTTACTGAACCAGTGTTCAGTTTCAGAAAAGCCGAACCACAAAAACACAAATATCTCCGTGACCCTACTTCGCACCAGAGAAATTAAAACTCTCAAAAATACGCCTGCGCACGACCTTTCGTTTGCCGCCACTGACACAATTTTTCCAACACTTGGCATATGCTTCGCACCAGAAAAACGGAGTGGGCTGTTACAACCTAAATCAGCCCTCTGTGACGCCGCGACCTCTCGCCCCAGTTAGGGAGGCGGTATATGTGCTTTGCCGCGCTTCCATCCGTCGAGCGGTACAGCTCACCAGCTAATTTCTGACCCGCCCAACGACCACGTTCTGGCCATCGTCTACTAAGACCTGTCACTTTCGAGAATTGCGCAGAACACGCTCCAGAGCGAAAAATTACCATAGAAGATGCTTCTACGTCGATGGGAAAGATTTTGTTAAATAAGGACATAAAAATTACACTCTAGTTTGTTTTTATTGTGATTGAAGACTTGTATTCACTATGAAGTAGTTTTTACTGTATTTGATAAAGGCGATCAATTTTAATTAGGTGGTATTACTATTCTGTATGTATATTTTCAACTTTTATACCTCCTATAAAAATATAGAACTTCCTTTTTTTACTTTTTTTAGACTGGTTGGCTGTTCTAAGTATTTTTAAGAAGAAAACGGTAAAGTTATCTTAATGTTTTTGTTTTAATATACGATTCCGCGTTAGAGCCTCTGAATTAAATTTAAGGTATGCGTGACCAAGAGAAAAATGAAGGGCTAGAGGAGTCTATGGACCCTCGGTTGGAATGAAATTTATATTACTTTTTGATAGATAGCAGCGAATGCGTTGGCGGTTATTCTGGATATAACAAAAGCTTATAATTTACAGTCATAAACCATTTATAAATTTGGAGAAAGCTACATAAATGAAAATTTTATGCACAAAGAAAGATGTTTTAAAAGCGTTATTCTTAAGAGAATGTAACAGTTTGTTCATGAGCATTAGTTATTTGTAAACCTGTAAACCCAACATTTATATTTGAGATACAGTTTAAATGCGAATAAACATTAGTTTCAACGTTTGTGGATGCGGGTGACGTTTTGATACCAAGCAAAGCCGTTTACAGGGACTAGTCTGAGAGGTATGATATACTTACGATTTATATAATCGATCATAAACACAAATCTTTTCTTCTTTTTCTTCTGACGTTCGGCCAAATTCGGCATGCAGATTGGCACCACGTACTCTGTAAGTATTGTTTAAATTAAAATCAAGGGATTTATAAAAAGGGCGCGTGCTTAAATCGGGTCACCTGAATTTGAAGATTCTGTGAATTTCTGGGTAGCGTCGGCTAATTTACGGTTTTATCATGCAATTTTGGCTGACGGAGATGTGCCGACTTTTTAATTATTGTTTTAACTAACAAGTAAAATTTTGTAACGTTTCAACTGTGATTGAGAATTCTGTTAGTGTTAACTTAAAGTGACAATTTAAAGTGATTTAATTAAATTTTAGTTATACGAGATGCGCCAATTGTTTCGATAACTATTTTTATTACGAATTAAAAAAGATTCTTGGCGCTATTTTCCTGTGTAAGCGACGTAAAATTTAAAAAAATATGTTTTTCGCAGTATTTCCTTTACTCCAACTCGCAATTTACGTGAAAGTGCTCAGTCGTGTTTTTTCTCTTTTAAAAATACGTGTCTTAAATGTGTATATGCATTAAATGAGTAAGCTGTTTTAAGGCGTTGTATCGGTTTGATTGTCGGAGATACGCCAATCTTTTTCTAATGTGTTTGAAAATTCCTGCCATCATTAGAGTCTTAATTGCTTGGGATTCGTTATGTTAAGTCAGTCCAGGTATCCTTTAGTACCCTGGGGTGATCCGAAACACCCTGGGCGAAGCCAATTGCATCAGGAGGTGGCGGCTCTTAGTACCCTCCTATAAGAAGAGGGAACTAAAAAGCAGGAGGAGGTGCCACTCCTTGTACCCCTTATAAGAAGAGGGGACAAGAGAGTCAAAAGTGGCGGCGCTTTTGCGCACGGGGCAAGGGGCGAGGATGGGAACCTCACCCCATTGCACTGTCCCAAAGTCGGTGGGGTTGCACCGTGATGCAGGACGACTCCATCTGTGGAGGTGGCGTCGGTCCTGATGATTTGTTGTTCCGGGACACCTCACCAAGGGCGGCACTGGTGGCACTCGCGGTAGTTTTTGTGGGTATTCGGCAATATATAATGTGCCGTGAGCCCCACACATCACTGGACCCTACCCAAAGCCAGTAAAGGCGCGTAAATGCGTTTCCCCACATTAAATAAATAAAAAAAGAAATGGTTAGTCCTGGTATAAATTCAGTGAGCGAGCAAATAATTGCGGGAAACCTTATTTGACCTTGTACAAACAAAGCACCGCGTATCTATCTCCCGCCTTTCGACTACTTTTCAAATTTCATGACTATATAAAAAAAAATATTACAAAAAGCTGGGGCCTCTCCGACGACTAAAATTGCATTATGCCAATTGAAAATAACCCTCTTGAGTTCCCTCTCGCAAAATATTCAATTGTAGTTAATCTGCTGCAAAATCCTGATTATTAGCATACTTTACTACAATATTTTTATCGGCGTTTCTCCGGCAGCCAAAATTGCATGACTCTGGATTAGTCCCTCACACAATTCACACGATCTTTAAATTTGTTGGTCCGAGCTAATTTTTGAAACTACTGGACCAATTTTAATTATATTTTCCACAGCTATAGTATAGGATGGGGGGGGGGGGAAACGAAAACCGCCTTATGAAGACAATCGGCACCAAAAATAACCGTATTATTGTCATATCCCTTCTTTCGTCTTCCCCTCCAAAAGCCTACCACTCACAAACCGCACGATAAGTTACTTTGCAATATCATGAGCGGGAACCCGCCCCCTCTAGAAAATCTAGAAGTATCCCTATGTAAGCTATGCATGACGGGCCATCAGCCCATCACCATAGTCTCTGCATACCAGTCTGGTTCAAAGCCGCTTCTAGTTAGCGACCTGGACGCTATTTTCGAAAACTTCAACGACGACCCAATAATATTAGCTGGGGACCTCAACGCCCACCACGTGACCTGGGGCAATAGATACAACAACAGTCACGGGACTGTCCTCAAGAGATATGTCGATGATCATAACATCATCATCAACGCTCCGTATATCCCAACCCATTTTTCCCCGAACAATAATGGGTATATACGTGCACCTAGTATAATCGATATAGCACTGTTTAAAAACATTTCACTCGTCATAAAGACGGCTGAAACGTTACACGAGCTTAACTCGGACCACAGACGCGTTTTAATAGAAATAGGAGAAAACCGATATAATAGAAATAGTAAAATTAAGAATAAGATCATCGAGTATGAATTACTAAAAGACAACTTAGATAATGTCAAATCGAGTGAACTCGATAACATCCCAGACAGTATAGACTCTCCCCAAGCCGCTGTCGCGGCTTCATCCTCATTAACCGCACTACTGGTTAGAAAAATAGGAGAATCGTCAAGAGAGTCTCCACCGTCCCAGAGGACCGTTTAGCTCTCTCTGACGATGTCAGGGACCTTATCCGTCGAAAAAATGCGGCTAAACGCCTGCACGATCGCTACGGAGGCGAAGTGTGCAGGAAAGCCCGCCGAAAACTCGAAAGAGAAGTAAAAAAGGCTGTACCTAACTTCATTAACAGGAGATGGGATCACTTCGTTAGCGAAATAATCCCCGTCGCATACGGCCTACTGGCCTCTCGCCAGAGCTATGAAGTCCGAACCAGTGGAACAAATGCCACCACTAAACCGCGCAAACCGATTACCTGCACTAGAAGATGGCGAAAAGGCATAGTGCCTGGCCGACACACTAGAGAGTCAGTGCACTCCTAGTTCCCTCCCCACAGACCCCTCCCACATAGAAGAGGTACATAACATAGTAACGGCCCGCTTGGCTGTGCCGCCGGACGATGATGATGAGATCATACGTCGAACGGACACAGAAGAAGTGAAGGATCTAATAAAGAACCTTCACTCGAAGACCCCCGGGCCCGACAAAATAACCCACAAGGCACTGAAACAGTTGCCGCCCGTTATTATAAACGTCTTAGTGTGCATCTTTAACGCCCTTCTGGCGCAATGCACTCTCCCAGACTCATGGAAAGAAGCCATAGTGATTGGCATACACAAACCGGGAAAACCCCGGACGGAGGCCACTAGCTACAGACCCATAAGTCTCATAAGCTCGTTAGGAAAAATCTATGAAAGGATAATCCTCGCACGCCTGAAAACCGTGATACGAGAGAAAAATCTCTTCATGGACGAGCAGTTCGCGTTTCGCGACAGCCACAGCTGTCCCCAACGAGTACACCGCCTCACGGAGTACGTACTCTCAGGACTCAAAAGACAGGGCCGGCCACGCGGCACGGGCGCTGTCTTCTTTGATGTAGCAAAGGCGTTTGACAAGATCTGGCATCAAGGCCTCATCTTCAAATTGTACCAACTAGGATTGCCCGACAGGCTGGTGCTGATCGTAAACAGCTACCTAGCAAACAGGCAGTTCCGCTACAGAGTGGAGGGCACCCTGTCCTCTCCTCGTCCCCTCAGAGCTGGAGTTCCTCAAGGATCGGTCCTCTCTCCCACCCTCTTCAATCTGTACACAAGTGACATACCGCGACACCCCGGCGTACAGCTGGCGATGTTCGCGGATGACACCGCACTGTACACGCGGTACCTCCCCAAATTCGGAGCCAAGCTACTCCAAAAGGCCGTCACCGAACTCGGTGAATGGTTCTTAAAGTGGAGAATAGAGGTAAACGCAGAAAAGAGTAAGTCCATACTCTTCTCCCGTACCCCGCCCTACCACAAACGAGGAAACATGCCCGCCATCATGCTCTACGGTAACGTGATACCCAGAGCAGAGACGGTAAAGAACTTAGGCATCACGCTCGATAGGTCGATGAGCTTTAAGAATCACATTGACAACGTTCTGAAAAAGGCACGGCATATCCTTTTCAAATTATATTCACTCATTAACAAGAAGAGCAAAGTGGCTAATAGACATAAGCTCACCTTGTACACTACATGCATACGACCGATCATGTCGTACTGCAGTGCAGCTTTCGCGCACATAGCCCCGACCCAAATAGAACGTTTGCAGAAAATGCAGAATAGATTCTTGCGTATGGCCCCAGTGGCCATACGCAAGAATCTATTGCCCGTGGTACATTCGTAACATCGACCTACATTGCGACTTTTAATTAACATTGATAAAAGGACACTTCAAAGAGCTGTCCCAAAAGTTCTTTGACCGTGCTCTTAATCACAAAAATAAACTAATCGTTCAAACGTCGGAATACGACCCGACGTTAATAACTGATTCCCGTTACCGACGGCCGAAGCACGTACTGCACGACGCCGACGACGCGATAGCCATAGCAGTTGCTAAGTCCGCCCTTGCACACAAGCAAAAACACACCCAGACACGCATCAGCAGCAAAATGCCAATAGGGCAAACCGACGGATAGCAGGTTTTAGTCGGTAGTAGGTAGTAGTTATAGCTACACGACCTGACCCGACAAACTCTTCAGGCCCCCTTGGGTCGGTTGGACAGTGCATAAATGCATTCTCTTCCTGCTAGAACCAATTCGATATACACCGCTCGTACCGGTCGAGCGTTGAAACCTTACATATACTAACCTTACTACACAGCTATAAGACATATGACTGACCGAATGACAAACTCACACATCGCTTACGGAAACGAGCCCGGGTTCGAATCCGTAAGACGTGATAAATGTAGAAATAAAATAACGCGATCTTAGAGAGCTCTAAAAATAAAAATAAATCATTATCACGGCTTTTAGCCGATTTGAAGCGCAAATAGACCCCATCCGTCAGAGGGTGGCCTCCTCTGACAAGCCAAACCGAAAGACGAGCTCAACTTTTCCTAAACACGTCACGTAACATTAAACGGCATCGTGCGCGCGCCGTCCCACTAGCGTGGGGAGGGGGACCGCTTCCCCTTTTCGGTCCCAAAAATAACCACGATAGGGTAATATCCACTAAAATTCCGGTTTGCTTCTTCCCATCTGCGGGAAAGGAGGGGGGTCTGTCCCCCTATCGTCTACCTATAACCAGAAGACAAAAAGTCTTCCGTAATCAGTAGAACTGTTAGGGCTGGCCGAGTGCCGCCAATCAGTAGTAGGTCCCTCCGAAAAAAAAAAAAAACATGTGCGGGGTATATGTGTAAAATGCGCAATGCGCGGACAGAAATTAAGGACAAATGAGAGACAAAGTGAAACACATCCACAGTCTCTTCCGACTCCGGTGGAAGATTTGCGGCTGGATTCGCTTCTCTATCTACATTATCTGTATGGTTTAAGTATTATTATATAATAATGTTAAAATATAGACAATAAATAATTACCAGATTTGATTGGCAGTAGAAGTTTGGCTATGGCCATGCTATTTCCAACGCCAAATCTACAACGATAAAATAACACTTTAATAACTTTTCCTGTTACAAGTATCATGATATTTTACAAGATATATTTGCAAATAAGCAAGATTTTTTATTACCAAGACCATACAGGTTGAATTGTGAGCCGCTTGACATACCGACGGAGAGTAGTACGCGATTCTGTTCACGAATACGTAAAATAATTATGTATGTGTATACAATTTTAACTAATAATCCTTTAATTTATTAATAAATATTCACCGCGTCTCATAGCTCACAAGTCGCATCTAAGATCATTCAGATTGTATAAAGAACGCGCCGAGTGCCGAGGGGGTACTATGGATGCACGGGAACAAGGTGACCGCCAGTTTGGCAGTTGTGAACAGTTATTTGACTGCACAACTCTGATTAGTTCCGAAGTCCGAATGTAAATTTTTTATCTTCAAATAATTGTGTATGAATGAGAAAATGTTTCAT
This sequence comes from Eumaeus atala, assembly GCA_017140195.1. Lineage (NCBI taxonomy): Eukaryota > Metazoa > Arthropoda > Insecta > Lepidoptera > Lycaenidae > Eumaeus > Eumaeus atala. The sequence goes on along the minus strand of JAFELO010000439.1, from coordinate 526,191 downwards.
TTGAACGAAGAGTTGATAAATATCTACTACATATTAGAGACATTTGTATGAACATGCTACATAACAGGTCTCTTACCAACACATGTTTACTAATGTTAATCACTAAACTGTTATGTGATTATTTGTGAATAAAATAGCTCAACCATATTGATGAAGTAAGTTATGTATACATACTAGATAGTATACTAATATAATAGTATACATACAAGATAGTATACTAATATAATAGTATACATACTAGATAGTATACTAATATAATAACGGGAGTTTGTGTGCATTTAAAAGTATATTAAATTTGTACCTATTTGCAGATTACTAAATCGCCCGTACAGAGTAAGCATACTTTCGGAAAATAATGATACTATCTAGCTTACAATGTACATAAGCAATATTTTATTTTATTGCATTTCTTTTAGTTATACATTCAAATTATGCCTTATCTTTATATATCCAACACTGTTGTCAGTGGTATAAAAAAATGAATGGCTTATACAATAGTATGGCTTATACGACAAAAATGTATAAAATCTGATACAGACATAGGCAGTGAAAACGCTTTCTCGCACATATGTACTATCCTATCATGTTGTAATCATCCAGGTTAACAAAAACATGAGAGCATACAAAATACTGCGGTAATACAATGTTTAACAGAGAGAGGTAATGCCATGCTGCATTGCTGAGTAATTGGGCCGACACGACCGGGGAAGTGACTCTCACTCATAGGACATCGCATTAAAGTGACGTTTATGATTACACACATCATATATTGTGGCACATTGAAGGGGAGTAGAGAAGGAACGCAAGGCATAGGCATAGTAATATTGCGGATGTTCACGGGCGTCCGCATTATAAAAGAGGCTCCGCTTCTTCATTTGCCATCTTATACTATAAAAAAATTTGTTATACATACTTTTTTATCGGTGGGGGAGCGGCGATAGTTTTCTAAAAATGTAAGAAAGAACAGTTGCATGGACATAACCGAGCGCGTCAGGATATTGATATCATACATGTCCATGTACTTTGGAAAATGTATGTATGTTGATCAGATTGTTTCCGTCATGGGGTCAAGTCGTACGTAGGAAAAAACAAAAGAAAACTCACTAGAGCTAAATCTCTCCTAGACTGAGTCATGATTCTTCCATCTCCGTTACGCACAAAACGTAAACTTTCGACAAGCTAACTCTTTCCCCTTTGGCTACTGCCTTGTTCACTCAACCTTCTAATGATGGGAAAATCGAAACCCCTTACCTGGTGTACTCCGGGTGGGCAGTTATATCGATGATGGGTATTTCCAGGTACGTGCGAGGACACGTCAGTCCCTGCCGCACTTGGATGCGAGTGAGGCCGCAGTTCAACTCCTCGCGCTCGTAATCACTGATTATCACATTACCTCTGTTAAATAAATTAATAAATGGTAAATAATAATAACAACATCTGTGAACTTATCACCACGTCATGCTGGCCCTGTGTGTGTGGCACTTTAAGGACCTTTGTACTGAAGATACAAGAGAACGGAAATATGTATAAGATTTTTATTATATAAATGCATAATTATAATGAAAATGTACTTTTGTCTACTTTTATGAGTATTCATGTTTGGGAGGTTCGAGCATGATGTTGGTATAGAAGGAACCCTGTTATGTAAGCCCGACTCGCAATTGACCAATTTATTTTCCGTTGTTTATATAACGGCGTTCGTCTTTTAGTATAACGTTAGGTAAACTTACATATTTTATTTAATATATACATTTTTTTTGCCATATACATCGTGTATCTAAGAACATTAGGATATGCAATTTATATTTTGCAATCTATTAGGTATATTTACCATACCAGGACAGAGGTAATTTTTTCTACGATTTACTATTAAACACGTCAAACGTCAAATTGTTACAAGTATATGTGAAAATTCCATAGAGATAATATAAATAGATTAAGGAAACCTAAACGTATCCGTCAAAGTCGAAAGAGAAATCAAATGTGACTTACTATCCATCTATCTTTTTTACTTACTTTCCTCTGCACAATGCTTATGCGAGATTAGACGGACAGAGTAACACCGCGCGCCTTACTTTGATCAATGATTGTATCAATGATATGAAGTAAATTAAAATTAGAATAGTTTTGTTTCTTTTTTCATATATATTTTTTACAGCTAACATTAACATTATATAACACTGTCCATAGTAGGTTATATACCCATTACATATTTGTGTTTTGCTATTTTATGTTTTGTTTTTTTTTAATGTTCCTACTATTTTAAGTTACAAATGTAAATAAAAATGCATTATTGTTATTAAGTATCCCCTTGTCTCCAAGCAATTCCTCTCTGAGAAAGGTCGTTGCTTAGATGATATCCCAAATGTAAATGTAGGTGTCATGACAGGTCATTCCTTTGACAGCACCCGCACGCGATGGTTGCTTGCAAATCTATTTGATTCTTCATTTTTGGTGTTTGTTAATTGAAACAAGTAGTACGGTGTTCAGTGTATATAGTGAGTATTTTATTTTAGTGAATATCTGCAAACCTGTACGCCCGCATGACTTGAGAATGACCGATCAGCTATCAAATACACCTAACCGCGCCGGAACTTCTTCATTATTAATTCTCTATTAACCAAGACAGACACTCCCAATCATAGGCCTGCCTTTCATCCCTATCCTATCTAAATTATCTGTATGAGAAATTCCATCGTTAATCATTGTTGTAAGAGATCGTAAATAAGCAGGTACTTTCATATGGCGTTGTGTAGAAAAAAATGATTAGCATGTAATTTGTCAGGTCAATATAACTATTTTTCTATCTTAGACATTTATTATCCTCTATGGAACTGATTATTATAGTCTGTGAAACTGTTTATTATCTCTGTGAAACTGATTGTTATGCTCTGTGAAACTGATTATAATACTATATGAAACTAATTATTATACTCTGTGAAATTGATTATTCTACTCTGTGAAACTGAATATTATACTCTGTGAAACTGGTTAGTATACTCTGTGAAGCTGGTTATTATACTCTGTGAAACTAGTTATTATACTCTGTGAAACTGATAATTATACTCTGTGTAACTGATTATTATGATCGTAAAACATTACAGCTTGTAATTCTTCGGCATCACCAACAAATCCAAAGCGGTACCAACCACGAACTGCTTGTGTACGAGAATAACCCGTGGTGCCTTGCTGTGGTGGGGAAGACCAGTGGTCACTGCAAATACATTTTATGGTATACTAATGATTCGCCATGGCTATGCCAGGGAATAACAAAGGCTAAATTATACACTTAAAATATTCTGCAGGGCACTTATGTAAAACCGCATGAAAACTCGTTCAGTAGATTTTGAGGAAATCCAACAAAGACAGACAGGCTTTTTTATGAAAATTTGTTTTATTCTATATAATAAGGGGTCAAACGATTAGTTGAAGGAGTGTGAGGACCGGCGCCCCTATGGGCCTAAGATATCTATATATCATTAAATTGTTATGCAGACAGAACCTTCTTTCATCTAATGGGCCACCGGAACCTCATATACCAGTCGAAATGAGCTAGAGGCATCTTCCCGATCCGATTCGGCTGTAATGTAGCATAACGCTAACTAAAAAATAACTAAAATCAAATTGTAACAGAAAGTAGAAGGTTGCAATAACGTATCAAAAGTAAGGTTCCACAGATATCGTATATACGTAAATAAAGCGTGCGAGGTCGGTCCTTCGCACATCGGTAAGTGCTAAGATCATTATCACCTCCTAAGCCATACTACGTAAAAGTGATAATAATTCCAAATAAAGAGTAGCTTAGGGAACAAATCTCTCAAGAAGTCACAGGAAGAAATGGAAAAATCCCAATGACAATCTTTGTCCGACGGAACTCGAACACGTGACCTGACTTCTGTGGTCGCACATGCTCACCACTGGACACGTGGCAGTATGCAGTGTACTTACCGTGTAAATATTGTACGAATCCCAGCCAAGGGAAGGTGTGATCCTTTAAAATGCCATCTTTTGGTTTTAAGTCAAAGTTATCGTGACAAATGTCAAAGTCTTTTATATAACCCGTACACGATGTAGAAACTATAAAAGATAATTAATAATCCTTTATAAATAAATTTAAAAAACTTAAGGATAATTTTTAATAAAAAAAAGAGGTACCAACTTGCAAGAATCGTGATAGTCTGTAAAAGATACATTTCAAAATGCCTACCTGATGCACTGTATTGAGAAAACAATGGCTCTTATTTGACAATAACTGTTGACGGACAAAACAAAGTTGGAATTCAAGCTTTCGTGAAGATGCATGAATAAATTCCCATAACACAATAACATTTTTATAGCTAACCAGCCGTCCTCCGGATTGGCCCGCGTAAAAATATGCCAAGCGGAACATTTCGTCGTTTCAGGATCAAAAGAATTTTCACATAAGTAATTCCAAAATGCAATCTAAATCTGTGGCAAATTTTAAATCAGTTTTTTTTTTGGCGTGAAAGAATAACAAACATACATACAAAAATTTTCGCATCTATAACATCACAAGTATTAGGCGCCCCCTGCGTGCGGAAAAATATTATGAGTTCGCGTCAGCAAACATGCTTTACGAGCTACGTGTTGTAGTGTTAAGATTTGAATTTTATCGGCAGTCCCTATGACTGCATGTTGTCTTTTATTGCACAGTCAAACGAGCAGTCAGAGCTATCTGTCGTTATCATCGATGTCAGTTTAGTACCAATTAACATCTTTGATCTTCTTCACCCGGCTCCTCAAATTTACCACCGAATGCTCACAAATAGCAAAAGATGTGACAGCGAATACCTATTACTTTTAAGGCAATATCATGCGGGCGAGTGGTTAATTGTGTGCGCCAATGGTTTTCTAAGTGTACATGAAAATTTGTACACATGCGCGTTATAATTATGTTTTTATATTATTCGCGTGATCTCATGCTTGACTGCCTATCTATTTATATCTGATATCTGTGGTATCATCATCATCATCCTTATCAGCCCTTATCGATCCACTGCTGGACATAGGCCTTAATGAACTCCAAGACGACCAATCTCCTGCTACTCGCATCCGGCTACGAACGAACGGCTAATGCACGGAGGTCGTCTTCCCACCTGTTGAACGGTTGACCAACACTTCGTTTTCTTAAACGTGGCCTCCACTCCAGAAACTAACTGGCCCATCTGCCATCTGTTCTTCTGAGTGTGTGACCAGCCCATTGCCACTTCAGCGAGCCTATCTATAGTATAGTCTGTCGCAAATGATGTGGGATAAAAAGACAAGAATTAAATCCTCGCCCTGACGTCAGAGTCGGTGATTATAGTATTGCCCCCCGCAAACGAATAATCGGAACCTTTCAAGACTACACTTGTACATCCACACAATTATTACGCCGATGCCTTGCCCTATTTTCCTCCTCTCCTCCTGTGGGCCTTCAACCGGCTACTCAGAAACTGCACGAAATGTGACACCGAAGAAATCACTTTACAGCGGTCCCATGTGAGTGAGACGTGCCCGGTCGTGCCGGCCTGATTACGCTACAATGTAGCATGGCACTACCCCTTACTAAACTCTGACCCCATTTTGACCCGAAAACTGGTCTCGTTCCGGGGAGCATTCATAGACATGAAGAAAGCTGTATAGGGCTTCTCTTCGCTTCCGCAGCATAAGTTCAAGTTCGAAAAAAATATGAAACATGAAAAATGTCTCGTCACGCGGCGTAGGAAGCAGAAAAAAGACACTTCACATTAACATGAGTTCAGGTACAATTTAGTCGCGTGAAGCGAATATATTATATAATATGTATCTAATACAAAATTTACATTAATTAAACAGAAATTGTACTACATAGACACAAAACCAAAAATTTACGTTTCCGCCAGGAGATAAAAACTAAAGATGGCCCTGAAAACCGAGTCTGTCAGGTCTTGGGCTCTGGCTTAAACTGAGCTTCCACCTTTTTGTAAAGCGCATTGTTGCCATCACGATATTGACAGTTTGTATTCTCTTTATTTACCTTAGATTGAATGTGTATGGCTCATAATTTATTACAAATAAAGTTCTCTTTTAATTCTTTTTATGTACTTTACACTATCCCACAAACGGTACATTTGGTGTAGCTCTTTCCTAGTTTTTTATATACATTACTAGCGATCCGCCCCAGCTTCAGAGTTAGGTTTTATTATATAGTTATGTTATATAATAAAACCTAACTCGAGAGTCTCTCGATCTATTGGTGAAAACCGGATGAAAGCCCATCCAGTAAGTTTTAAGAAAATCGACCACATCAGGACAGACAACCTTCGGGGACTTTGTTATATCTTGTATAAAAAAAAATCTCGTGTCATAATGTTAGTTACCCTGCTTCTCCGCAACCGCTCTACGCTTTTTACCAAATTTTATATGCATATTCGGTAGGTCTGAGGATCAGCTACAATCTGTTTCATACCGCCATGTGATACGGGATGTATATATATGTGGCTCGGATATTTGTCGAAAAGTAACAAAAATTCATCGATTTACAAAAATATAAACTTATGGTTTTATTTTGGCCTCGTAAACATTACACATAACATTGACAACAACAGCCAAGTGTAACGTCTGTCGGAACAGCTGTTGTCAATAATTTCTGCCGCTGAATAAGCATTTACTTTCATTTTTTTTTCATTATCAAAATTATTTCAATAATGATCAAAACCTTTTAGAAAATGTTACATGACCTATGTTCATCACTGATAATTTCGGATGTAACGGTAAAGAATTTCTCAAATCGGTTCAATATTTACGGAACCTATTCAATGCAAACAAACACACAAACAATTAAATGGTTTCTAAAAAAAATTGCAAATTTAAAACAATTAAAAACGTTGAGGCCAGTTCTCAATAGAAGCACGCACTCTTTCCATGGGGAAATTCTTCACTCCCAATCGCATAGACTGTTTTAGGGACTCCAAATTATCATGACGTTTATATAATGCTGTACTCTCCAACACTGACCATAAATTATCATTACGTTTATATAATGCTGTACTCTCCAACACTGACCATAAATTATCATGACGTTTATTTAATGCTGTACTCTCCAACACTGACCATAAATTATCATGACGTTTATATAATGCTGTACTCTCCAACACTGACTATAATTATCATGACGTTTATATAATGCTGTACTCTCCAACACTGACCATAAATTATCATGACGTTAGTATAATGCTGTACTCTCCAACACTGACCATAAATTATCATGACGTTTATATAATGCTGTACTCTCCAACACTGACCATAAATTATCATGACGTTTATATAATGTTGTACTCTCCAACACTGACCATAAATTATCATGACGTTTATATAATGCTGTACTCTCCAACACTGACCATAAATTATCATGACGTTTATATAATGTTGTACTCTTCAACACTGACCATAAATTATCATGACGTTTATATAATGCTGTACTCTCCAACACTGACCATAAATCATGATCCAGCGGATTAAGATCGGGACTAGATGAAGGGTAGTCTTCCGATCTGACCAAGTACGGAACCTTCATTTTACACAAGATAGGGTGGATTGAGCATTATTATCTGGTCCCGAGTCTTGCTGGAAGGACCATAATTGGTTATAGATCATGGTGTTAAGAAGGGGCTTAACTACTTTCTCAATAATGGTATCTTATTACACTTGTGCCGGTGTTTTGATACATTTTTTCACAAAATTATGGATCATTCACTCCTTCATTCCTAACATCCTACTAAAACATCACTGGAACATTACACGTTGTGCTCTGTGTACTAACAGAGAAGCTCCCTTAGAGCTTTGAGTATAAATACGGTCATTTTTTTTGTTAAAATGTTGCTCGATTGTAAATAAAATCTCATTCGTAAACAACATATTTCTGTGACCTCCCTTTGCGGGTTACCGCTTCAGTAGTTGTTTCCATTGTACCACCCTAGTCATCTTTAATTTCCCAGTTATGAAATGACCAGAACGTCTCTTATAGGCTAAAAAGTCATCTCTTAAAATACTAGAAGTAGGATTTCCATAAATTCATCAGTTTTTATAATTTGTAGACTGAAAGCCAATAAATTATAATTTTATTTGTTCCTACATGGATGACCTCTAGCCTCTTCTCTCTTTTGTAATTTCATATTAATAACTCACAGTAGTGAAATATTATTATGGCTTCTGGGATGAGTGTAAATATGATTAATGAAAGGACCGTAGAATAAAGGAGAAATAAAAGAGAAAAAGAAGATAAATCGCATTTATTCAGAATAAAACGAATCTTCGTTACTCCCAGTTTAATATTATTAAAATATATTCAGATCGTCAAATTTAATTTAAAGTTCTCCGTTTGAAGGGTTTCGTGTCCTAACAGCAATGTGATCCGCTTAAAAAGACTGTCTGTCTGTCGCCCCGCCGTATCTCACGAACCGTGGCAGACAGTTAAAATTTTCACAGACGAATATTTTTATAACAACCAAATTACTAGCTAATTTTAAAAAGAGACCATTACACATTTATATATTGTATGATAAAAGTCTTAAATTATGTTATAATGGTCATACCTTTAGTTTCAAATATTTGTTTTACTCAGAAGGCGGTTAATGTTTCTCGTGCGTCTGTATGTATGTATTTATGTATGTATGTATGTATGTGTGTATGTATGTATGTATGTATGTATGTATGGATGGATGGATAGATGTGAGTATGTATGTATATATCTATATATGTATGTAGATTTCTGTTCCCTCCTACTGGTGGATGACGGATTGGCAGATTTTTACGTATGAAATGTAGTTAGATTCGTCTTGTATGATTGATGTTGTACTGATGGGATTATTTTCTTCATGTATAAACAACGTATAAAATATAAAGATTATTTCAAATGGTTGTAATGATTTGGATACATTTTAATATTATTTTTATATAGCTCCTGTCCCGTACAGCCGATTTTCATGAAAATCATTAGGACCAGTTGTTGGCATCGCAACGCGCACCAAGTACAGCTAGTTTTGTGTAAACAAATCAACTTATAACATATTAAATTTGCTGAGGATGGTAAAATTCAAATGCGAAATTCATGGGTATTCTTAACTTCTGGCTCATGTAGAACTCGTGTACTTCATACCTAACTATCGTGCGCAACATCAAAACTTTCAAAATCCCTTGGCAGTAGTACATCGGTATGCGACCCTTCATGAACAAAAACTTTTCCGCAACGTACGCCTTCATAACTATGCACTGGATATGTTCTATAGTGTGTTGTTTATTCACCATCTGAAAATAAGAAACGTTATTAACCCCAGAATACTTCAATGTTATAGCATAGGAAATCTGTGATGTAGCCGGAGTTTTTTTGGTGATATTAATCTGGCATTTTCCTTTTTCATCTTAAGCCCTGGGCCACCTGGCTCTTTAAACAAGAGAATTATAATAATGAATAAAAATCTCGAACGAGCTGAATTTGGGCCATCTCTATAGATACTAGCCAACGGCGCGGGATATACTATAGTGCCCAAGTGCACCAAAGTTTTTCCACATTCTCCAGTCCCAATGGGACGACAATCCAAAACGACCGGAGAGAAATCTGGCGCAGGACCGAATGCTTAACGTGCTCTCCGAGGTACGGGGTATGACACCGCCAACTTCTTGACTCCGGACAGTTATTAGAATTTGAGAAAATTGACATTTTTGAAGACATTTTGTTTTGTAATAAACTTAGGGTTCCGTCTCGACTTCGCCAGTGAATAACATGGGCCGGATCATATCATACACTAAAACCTTCCTTGTGAATCGCTTCATACATTGTGCGAAAACCTCATGTCAGTCCGTTCAGCCGATTTTGAGAAGCTTTTAGGGACTTTGTTTAACAATATGCGTGTATAGATTAACACTTACGTAAATGTAATCCAAGTACGCATGTTTAAAAGTGGGTAACGTTATATTGACAGCTCTGCGAAAGTTAGCTTTTTGTATCACATCCCTTTCGCACCATCCGAACTTATATATCTGGTCCAGAAATACTGATGAAAAGAAAGACCATATTAACAAACAAGCTAAACGGAAAGTCAGAAAATGAGATATCCGTGCGAAACGTGGGAGAAGGTACGTTTCCTTTGTGCCTTTGGCCGGCATGATGTACTCATAACTAAAACATCGACGAAAATAACACTAAAAATACTAAGACATTTTCATTTATTCTCTTGGATAAATATCCGCGTGTTACCGTTCTGGGCGCCACTTTTGTTACCACATTTCTAGTCATGATCCTCTCCATGTATTTGCGTCGGCGCTGCAGCAATATTAGCTACCGTGCGCGAGCCGCCCTCAACGTGAGTAGCTACCGTGCGCGAGCCGCCCTCAACGTGAGTAGCTACCGTGCGCGAGCCGCCCTCAACGTGAGTAGCTACCGTGCGCGAGCCGCACTCAACGTGAGGGTCGTGAGATGAGAGATCCCACGGTCTTTCTGGCCATGACAATAATAGTTAAGTTGGCTATTATAAACATTATTATATTGGGATGCATCTCTACCTTCCGTGGGAGGTATGTGGGAATACAAATCTAATCTCGTCGCCTGACGAGCACTCGTAGCAGTCCGATGAAGCTGTTCTTGGGCTTCTCTTTACTTCAACAGCATAAGTTTAGGTCAGAAAGTTTTGTTAGAGATAATTCCGTGCTACATTGCAGCGGAATTGGGCCGACACGACGGAGGACTCGCTCACGTGATACCTGCTTAAATGCGTACATCTGCGGTGTCGCATTTTGTGCGGCTTGGGAGCAGCCGGTGACCCATTGGGGGTGGTGAAAAGGAGGGCATCGCATTGGCATGGTAATTATGCTGATGTTTATGGACGTCAGTAGTTGTTTAGAGGCTCCGATTTCCCGTTTGTCGCCCTATACAAAAAAGAAAGCCACATTGACAGATGGCAAATAATTGTAAAATTTGCTGTTACAGACATTCTCATATCACCTATTTCCACCTTGTGGTTAAAAAGTAATGAAACATCTGCCCAAAATCGTTCCAGTTTTAGAGAACCCAGTGAAACA
>JAFELO010000439.1:484262-494416 GCA_017140195.1 Eumaeus atala | reverse complement strand
TAGTCTGGCCATAAATGCTGTTACAATAAAAAATGTTACGTTTGAGTTTGAGTCTGTCATTTTTTATGCGATTGTTCATTGTGTTTTCTCATGTTGGCGCCAATACATTGTACAATATTTTGTAATATTAAAATGAAGTGGGGTGATAAAGAGAAGAGAATCGCTGTGATTGCCTACACAGTTGTGACAGAGAAAGATCTGAACGTCCACGTAGTGTTCGTAAGAAAAAGTTGGTCAAAGCAGTAAGGGAATGAATGCGCAGAATTCTGCCCGAAAACAAAAGATTTTATGTCGGGAAATGAAGATTGCATCTAGAACCACGTTGCGTATTTTTAAGAGATGACTTGCAGCCTGTAAGAGACGTACTGGTCAATTCTCAACTGATAAATTAGATATGATCAGAATGGTAGAATCGAAACAACTACTGAAATGGTACGCAAAGGGAGGCCACAGAAAAAAATTGTTTAAAGATGAGAATTGTGTGAAAAAATTATCAAAACACTGGCACAAGTGTATCAAGGCAACATTCTTGACCAGGTAGTTAAGCCCCTTAATAACACCATATTCAATAAGCAAGTATGGTCCTTCTAGCAAGACTGGGGTCCAGATCCTAAAGCTCAATCCACCTAATCCTGGTCAAAACGAACGTTCCGGACTTGATCAAAGCAGAGGACTACCCTTCATCTAGTCTCGACCTTAATCCAGAGGATTATGATTTATGGTCAGCTTCAGAGAGTAAAGCTTGCTTTAAACGACATGATAATTTGGAGTCTCTAAGACAATCCCTACTATTGGAAGTGAATAATTTCTCAATGGAAGGAGTGCGTTCTATTGATTTGCCAATGGTGACCAGTTCGAATAAGATTTTTATATTTTTAATTGTTTTATATTTGTGTATTAAACTAAGACACTGTAAAGTAATAAATGTTGTTTGCAATCAAAAGTATAACTTTTTTCTTTGTTACAATATTTATGGCATGACTAAGGTATAGGTATCCGACCACCAGCACGAAAGTGCGTGGGTTCGAATCCCACCGCTGTCACCGTGTTAGGCCACTCAGCGCGGCGTGTGTATCAAGCTAGGTTATGCTAGGAACAGTGCATGCATAATTCAGGCTATTGTTATAGATACAATGTATGTATACACTACGATACGTTACATGACCGAGGGTGAAACGCGCGCCCTATCCCTGCGCTTTACAGTGTTTTTGGATTAATAAATACTATGTCAGAAATCTAACTCCTACAATATCCTTCACCCACGTCCCGCATGCAATCAATCACGCCAATCATGGCCATTTCCATTGTAGTTTCAGACATATCTAGGGTATCGAACAGGTTTTTAATTCCAGTTGAGTTTTTCGGAACCTACCACGGTTAAGCGGAAGTTAGGTCGGAGTGTCGACTGTACTAATCAGACACGCTCGCGTTGAAAGCCTATATTCAGGGACACTAAACAATCGGTGATCACTTCCGGTTTTAATCCTGTTATCACGGAGACATCCCTAAATATATGTTTTCGGTCCGTCATAATTAAATCAATCTCGTTCCTTGTCACAGTATTGGGGCTCTGACATGTCCCCTGCATATGGGGCCTCTTTTTAAAATAGGAATTTATTAAGAAGAGGCCTTAGTTTTCGAGGAAGTTTATCAGCACTTGCCCCCTACGATTTCGACTTGTGATCCCAGACTCGATTCGACACCACTTCGTACTCCCAGTTTGGCATTAAAGTCCTCCATAACAACATTGAGGTGGGCCTTACAGGTGTTATGCAAGGCCTTTGACACATCATCATAGTATATCTCCATGTCGTCATCAGAATGTGTCGAGGTTCGTGCGTGTACCTGTATCACTTTAAGGCTTATTGAGTTTAAGTATGAGATACGCCACCCTACCCGTCACACTAGATATTTCGACGATACTGCCTACGAGGGACTTATTAACGAAGAATCCCACGCCGCCTTGTGATGGAGTGTCGCCTTCCCTGAAGTGGGATAGGTGACCTGGTGGCAGAGTTATGGTGTCCTCGCCTTGTCTTCGAATTTCACATAGCCCCAAAACGTGCCATCGGATTTTTTCCTGCTCAACCTCTAGATCAACCATTTGGTTGTCTAGTCTGAGCGTTCGGCCTTTATACGTAGCCAGGTCAAATCGGTGGTATCGATCCGTAGCCCGGAAATTCTTGGCACCCCTTGTTCCATCGTTAGCGTGGCCGCTACCGTGGCCAGGTCACAATTCGTAACGAAGTCATAAGGCATAGAACTAAAGTATCCGATAACATGCGTCGAATAGGCTCGCTGAAGTGGCAATGGTCTGGTTACACACTCAGAAGAACAGATGGCAGATGGGCCAGTAATATTCTGGAGTGAAGGCCGCGTTTAGGAAAGCGAAGTGCTTTTTGACCATTCACCAGATACGAAGACGATCTCCGTGCAGTAGCCGGTCCGGGATGGATGCGAGTAGCAGGTCGTCTTGGCATTCATTGAGAGAGGCCTATGTCCAGCAGTACACCGATGAGGGCTGATAACGATGTCGATGAAGATGTCAGGAATCTGAGTGACAGGTGACACTGTCACGTAACAATATACATCAATGATCTCGGGAACAGCTCCAACAGTTTTCTTGAAATTTTGTATTAAGGGGTTATCAGGGACGATAGATCGATCTGGCTAGATTTTAAGAAAATGCGGTTATGATTCAGTTTTCATTGAATAAAAAATTCCTCTAATTTCCTCATTAGAGTACGAAGCTAAATTTCGCCACCATTTACGAAGTTTGATAGTTCGTTCGGGAAATTGAGCGCCTTGAAACGCAGTAAACCCAGGTTTAAATCACGGTCCAATAGTTTTTTCTCTGTTTTTCGAGTTCTTTCTTTGTGTTAGAAACACTATTCTTGCATAGATATAAGTAAACATAATAAACAAGAAAACATGATATACATGTACTTCTTATCAATATATGGATTTTGGAGCTATCGGTACGTTTCTCAAAAGATTTTAGAGCTATCGGTACGTTTCTCAAAAGATTTTCGCAGCTTTTTCTAGTATTACGCATGTTATAATCCATTCACTTCAATAAAATCTTATGACATGACGTTTGTCTGGGCTACGAAACGTATGTATCCATTTTAGTGAAATTTCGCACAGATAGCTTTGTTAAAATGTACACAGGTAACTTTGTTAAAATATTTGAACTTAACCTCTAACGCGCTACAACTTGCTTACAAGCAATGCGGCGTATAAGCAATCTGAAGTAAAGATCATCTGACCAAGGTCATCAGTCTACCTTGATTAGGTGCTCAAGGTCACGAGGAACCGCTGGAAGCAAGCAGCCTGAAGCTGTGTCCTTTGGCGCTCTCTGAGGGAGGCCTATATCCCCCACCATGGTTTAAGCGTGATTGTGGCGGTGGGGTTTAGTAGCCTGGGGTGAACCTAGGCGAAGCCGATTGAACCGAGGGGATCTTCTTTGCACCCCTCTTAAAAGGGGAGGGGGCTAAAGAGCAGGGAGATAAGGCGCTCCTGGTCCTGGCGGGCCAACCCTGCTGTAGAGGAGGCGTCGGTCCCTTAGAGTCTGTCGAGGTCGACTAGCTGTCGAGGTGCCCTGATTATCGTTGTTCCGGGCGCCTCACCAAAGGCGGCACTGATGGCACTAGCGGTGGCTTTTGTGGATATTCGGCACTGTAATGTGCCAGGAGCCCCACACACCGCTGGACCTCTCCCAGGGTCGGTGAGACGCGTAAATGCGTTCCCACGCGTCAACAAAAAAAAAAGGTCTATGCCAGTGGACGTCTTCTGCCTGCGGCTGATAAGGAATGCTGGATTTTATAGCATAGGATGGAAACGAGTCAAGGCGGTGGCTTCCTTCTGCGAGACCGTCAAGTCGCAGAATGAAGGCGACAAGCGAGTGAGAGAGGAGGCTGACGACGCGGCCTCCCCCCGCCAACGACGAATGGGGGTACGAAAGAGACGCTATCTGCAGCGCCTTCAGTAGTGCCCCTGTGTTCCGTGTCGAGCCGGGATGGGAACCCGGTCCAATTCCAAAGACACGGCGTCGTGGGGACTGTCTTAGAGTAGCCGGACAGTCTCCGAGGAGGTGAAGTCTGGCCTTTTCGCCGTGGCCAGCCTGTCGCTGGAGGGGTCCTGTTGCCTGCAGATCCGGGACCCTCCACTTATAGCGGCTGATGGCTCCCATAGGGGTTTAGTTGGTATTGCTACCCAATGGCCGAGTCCAACATAGGTCTGGGGGTCTACCCAGGCTTCCAGGTATCATGCGTAAATGCATTCCCCTTCGTCACCAAAAAAAAAAGGATGGAAACGAGTAATTAGAGCCTTTTGACGACTACTGACGCCCATATACATCCGCATTATTGTCAAGCAGATGCGTTGCCGTCTTTTCTTCCAACCCATTCAAAGTGACTGAAATAGGAACTGTCTATTCCGTGGAATGTTCTAGGTAAACTATGTTGAGTGCCGACTCCACTTGCGTCAGAACAGCGATATCTTATCAACTAAACAGTTAAAAGCTCTACTTACGGATAAAACTTTGTAGAGTACGGCATTTATATAATGTTCTGGAAAGCTACATATAATAAATAAAAAATGGAGACCTTATGACGATGAATGTCCTTAGACATCGGCATAATTGTATTGCCT
Source organism: Eumaeus atala (assembly GCA_017140195.1). Taxonomy (NCBI): domain Eukaryota; kingdom Metazoa; phylum Arthropoda; class Insecta; order Lepidoptera; family Lycaenidae; genus Eumaeus; species Eumaeus atala. Next base: position 489,763 of record JAFELO010000439.1, on the reverse strand, counting down.
TCCCTTCCCCCTCCCATCCAGTGGACTCTCATTACTCACAAATCCGCACGAAACGCGATAGTCTACCGATACCGACCGAGACAGAACGGATTTTTAAATTCACATTTGAACAGAGGGATTGCCGAGGAAGTGTCTAGTGTATATATTCACGGACAAATCTAGAGCAAATCACTAGTATTAACATAATTTGCAAATCACACTATCGTTTCAATGACTAATGCTAGCTTTACTATTCAAATGACTTAATTACACTGACCTTAATATCTACTGGATAAGTATCCACATTAACGTTTTAATCTGTAGCTTCATAACTATTTCTATAACAACTTGTGAACTCTCAGAGATCGTTGTATCGCACGGAACGTGATAGCATAGCTGTAACTTTACGTCAGCATCATGTGAGCGAGAGGTTATTTTCTGCTGCAATGTAGCATGGCACTACCTCTTACTTCACAAAACCAAACTTTCCAACGACAAGGATCTCTCGTAAGGTCTCGAGAAGGTTGTGTTGTTTTATCTCATTTCTTATAGTTATATAATGTTTCTGAATAAAATAAAATAATCTATGCCAGTGAAAGTCGTTACAGAAGACACAAACGTCTTCTAGTTTAGGGAGACGAAAGGGGGATAGATCCCCTGTTTTCGCACAGATGGGAAGAGATGTACCGGATTAACATATGGGCGTACCCTATTGTAATTATATTTAGGGCCAAACGGTCGAAGCGGTCCACCTACCGTTAATGATACGGGAACGTAGATAATGATAATCGAGCTCGTTTATTATTTGGCTCATCTAAGGAGGCCGGCCTCCTCCTCCTTTGTTTGGGAGGGGGAGTTAGATTGGCGTTAGAATCGGCAATGCATGCGCGTGTGCAAAGTGCTGCCGTCGCGATGGTACAATTTAGAAAAACAGGTTCTCCCAAAGTGGAGTACGCGTAACTGAGGGCGCGCCTTAGAGGTAGGCACTTTACTACATAGAGGTACGCGTTTAAAGTTAAGTATTGGCGGCAACTGGTTTGTGCTGGTGCGCTTTTAGGATTACGTACCGAAGTGGTAAAAATGTAATGCTATCACTAAGCCTTTGCTCTCCGTCTATACGTCTTGGACGTAGCAGTTGTCATTTTCACGGACTAAGCATTTAAGTTGCTGCTTTAACAGCTAATATTAGAAATGAGTACAAAAAAAAAACCCTTGGTCTGCAAGTCTGACCCGATCGGAACGGATCGCAGAAAAACTGAAACGGTATTGAATCTTTTGATTGCATTTACATAGAAATAAGATTATTTTACAATTTTGAGATAATAAATAAATTTCAGTTTGAATGTTCTTTACGTTTCTGAGGAAAATGTCTTGACAGACGCCGACAGAAATCCAGGAAATCAGCTCGAGACAAGCTGTCAGCCCACTGCAGGTCTATTTTGAAAAATGTATGTTATGTTACATTAATATATAATATTTTGGAAAATAGAAAAAAAATTCAAAGCACAAAAAATCTAAAAATAATTTTATATAATAATTACAATTTATATTCATCAAAATAATTGTATCATCATTCATGAAGGCGATGCCAACAGATACGGTATAAAAAATTGGTTACTTTAAAAACGGTATAAAAGTTGGTTAATGAACTTTCCATATAGCCAAATCGTTGAAGACCTTCCACCATCAGTCCATCTGCAAGAAATAACGATAATCATACTCGTACTGAAATATCCTATTAGATTATGAAATTATATAAATAAACACATACGTGGGTATGTGGATTTTGTACTAAATAAATATATTAGTTTAGAAAATGTGCTCATTAAAATGTTTGTGTTATCATTGACTTCTCTGGGATTTTATCTTCAGACCTCTCATATAATCTCAAAAGTGTAATCGTCTGATTATAAAATAATTTAAAATGATTCTTTTACAATTGGAGACTTCTCCGCTTATTTTGGAGATAAAGAGATTTCAAAAAACATGCGAAAAAAGTATTTTTTTGTACTTTTATAGATGAGGCTTGAGTGGGATTTCAACTCCTCTAATTATTTTCCATTAAAAAAAATGCTACATCTTGTCGATATGCCTATCCCATTTATAGGTGGTGATAATCCCAAATGGATTCTAACAAACCGCGCGAAACGCAACAGTATGGTCGTTAGATTATTGTTGTAATGTTATTATAACGTCAACTTTTATATTTTTACTGGATTTAACTGTCTCCGAGCCCGGCCTTGCCAGTAATCGGACATGGCGGTAGGTACATAGTGGCGACTGTTTGTGCCAGCGGTGAGACTAATTCGGTACTGACCTACCATGAGAAAACCCGACCGGGAAACACTGTAGCAGTGTAATGGAAGCACAATCTGTATAGTATATTACTTTGTTAAACCAAAGGGAGTAAGTAATTAAAAAAAAAAAAAACATTGATTGGAGACATTCCATTTTAGGTGTGATCAGCGATAAGAGTATACCGTAAATCAACGGCAGATTTTTGCAATCAAGCATCATTTTTTGGAATGAGTTATGAAGACTTCACTGTTTGATCCATTAACTTCCATAAACACGCTGAAAGGATCAACATATTTGTAACATTTGAAACTAAAACAATGCACAACATACACTATAGCACTGATCATAATGTCTTTAAAAAAAAAATTATTACAACAACATGTGTCACTTGACACACTTAATGTTATTCGTGTTTATTCTTAAAGGTCTGATTGGCACTGCTCACAACTTTAACTCAAATTTCTTCTTTTTTTTATATTTCCTTGCTACAAGGAAGACAGAAAAGGGTAGAAGATATGCCAGAACTCATAACCAACTTGGAACGTACAGTCATGATACGGTCTACCCACTGCCGTTTATTTAGGCGTGTGTGTGACTTGCACGTGTATCTTGCGAAATAGCTAAGCGCAAGTCACTGCCGAATCGAGGTTAATGCGGTCACCGTATTGTTACTAGGTATTACCAGCCAGATTTAGCACACAAACTCACTTGTTGAATAGTGTAAGTTATCTGATCTTACATTATTAGTTGTATCTGTCTTTTTAAGATTCCGTACCAAGCGCACGAAGGGTTCAGTAACTATAAAAACGGGGTAAAGACATGTTCGTTGTGTACCCCCTTAAATAATTAATTTATTCTATTTATTAGCATTTGTTGTTATACCGGCTACAAAAATCTGTGAAAATCAACTATTTATTTATTACGCTTGTTGAGAGTGTCTGTCACCAGGCCATATCTCATGAACGCTGATAGATAGACAGTTGTAATTTCCTTTATTGGTATAGTGGAATCTGTCCAATATACCAAAATAGAAGCAGAATAAAAATAAATGTTTATGTTTACGGAACCCGTCGTGCGCGTCCGTTTCGCACTTGGCTGGATTTCGTCTATTCGTGGTGCTGGGTACTCCTTTCCTCCAAAGAAACAGTGTGTGTTTTTGTAGGTACTCCAACAAAAATGCCCTGGTTGTGTGACCGTCAAATTGGTAAGTGTTTCTATTGGCCCAAACAGGGTTGACGCCCAAACAGTCGTGTACTTGCTATGAGCGGGAGTCTTCTACACAATTTTTGATTACCCCGTTGTTGAGCTTTTACGCACGGTTTGTACACGCAAACATGTAAAAAGAAAATAAATAAACTATAAAAATTTAATTATATAACGAATATAAGTTATGGATGTTCGACTTACAATATGAGTCAAAGTTACTTAAATAATTATTACTATTATTATTACATTAAAATTAAGATTACTTCAATCGATCACTATCACTGCGTAATAAAATCAAGAAATTCGTTGAGTCTAAACGTCAGCCATCACGTTGAAGTACATCTGGCAAAGACCATCCTGCTTAACGTTAGCCCGCCACAAAATAAAACAGCCCTGTTTTTGCAAATGGCTAGCTGAAATGAAATATGGCGATTTACGCAATGGGTTATTTTGATTACTTATTGTGATATTTGTAATATTTATTTAGGGCCGTATCCGGCTCCGATACGGAAGTCTGCGCGTGCGCACAATGGCGCACGGTCGCCGGCTGTCGTGTGCGCGCCTGCGGCCAAGGTTTAAGAAATGGAACGCAAAATATAATAAGTTCGATGATAGCATTACTGACGCAGTTCCTTGAAAATTCTCGGGAAGTGGCTTTGTTGTGATTCACTGGAAGAACCTGTTACTGTTCATATGAGTAAATCTGTCACAATAGATCACTATATTTACTAATATGATATATATGTTGTCTATTATAGTACTTTAAAAATACTGATAAAATTACTGCCTCTGGGTTTAGCCCTATGTAGGTTCGTCGACAAACATGAGGTTCCGGGTGCGTCTCCGGGGTCGGGCCGAACAAAAAGTGTTGTTAGGATTTTTCAATATCCAAAAGTAATAGTACAGTCCGGAGTAAGGAAATTACACCCCCTTTCCCCGGAGCCTGACGTCCCGCCAGTATAAGAGAATGAGGAACCGAGAGTGCACTTGTGTCTACGAAATATTCGATATACTACAGGTATAGACTCAATGCGTGTAGGATTAGAATAATTTCATAACTTCATCAAATTCGTATTCAAATAATAAAAAAATATTCCGACTTTTAAAGACACGCGAAACGACAGAAAAATATACCGCACGTAGTATGTAACACATTAAAAATCTGCATGCATAGTGAAAGAAAGGGAAATGTTGCAATGTTGAGAGGACGCCTCGTCGTGCATGCTGAGTAGAGGCTGTATGCAGGCACTGCACGGTGCACTGTGCAGTTCGACGACCTGGCGTATCTGCCATTTGTCTCTGCTTATCAATTTTATGCACAATTTATCTGATAGAAGTAAAATTCACATGAGCTTAATCTGCGTGAAATCTGTACCTTTAATAAAACAGAATTCCACCGACACCATCTTGATATTCCTAAGCCCACTACGGTGCTATGAGGGCAATTTACTCCCTCGCACTTCTTGTTTGTATAATCAGCTGCCCCCTTCGGTATTGTTCAAACGTTGGACTAAGCAACAGCTTAGAAGATACTTAAAAACTGTGAGAGGTGGCTTTAGAGGCTTTTAGTTTAGTTATAGTCTCAATAATCATAGTCTCTTCTAAGTCATAATGCCAGACTATTTTAGAATCTAGTCGCTCTCTAATTCGCGTACAAATACAGGAGTGTTACACAAAATTTAAGTGTTACGCGAATTACACAAAAGAGCGGCTGACTGCTGAGAAGTATTTTTTGGGGTCTAAGTAAAAAGCACAAGCATATAAGAGATCTGTATCTGTGAGGAACGCCACAGTATCAGTACAGGCCTATCACTTCGAAGTGCGTTAAATTATTTTTTTTTCGAAAAGGCATAATTACATGTTGGTCCCATAGCCATCAAGTCAGGATCTGGTAATAGAATCCGGAGGAATCGAGGAAAACCTTCAAATTATTTATGCACACATGTGTTTTCCATATACTTCCTGTACTTATCCGGACAATGGCGTACGCATACCCTGAGCTGATGAGGGAAGGTAAA
>JAFELO010000439.1:455642-483967 GCA_017140195.1 Eumaeus atala | reverse complement strand
CATCTAGAACCTTATTACTCACAACCTCTGTGCCTCTCTTAAATGCCGGTTACCTTACCCAGAGGTCACAGGTACAAGTACCGAGGTCTTATTAAGTCATAAACAATAAACGGGTGTATAAATTATTATTTCGTAGAATTACATTTTATTTTAACCAGTGCTAAGTCTCCTTTTATTTTTTTTAACTAGTACTGAGTTAGTAGTTCTTATACATAACGATATCCATACGGATGTTGTAAATGCGAAAGTATGTCTGTCTGTCTGTTATTCTTTCACGGCCAAACCCCTGGAAATTGAATATACATATAGTCGAGGACGCGACACAGGCTACACTTTTTCAAAAATCTATCCCCAAAAGATTATAATATTTGTATGTAATTAAAGTAATATTCTACTATCTGGAGATATAATTTTGACATAAGTTTCATAAGCAACATATCGAAATTATACCTCCATTAGTCAAATCCATCGATATATGGAGTCTTACGAATGTAGATATCATACAAAAGGGGCAAGAGAAACAGTTGGCTTCATCCAACGAACCCAGAAGTCTCTACGCAAGATCCGAGAGTGGACCGAGGTCAGAAGCTGTTCAGGCTGTCTAAGGAGAGAAAGAAATATACGCAGCTAACTGCCAACCTCCACTAGTTGTAGAGGCACTTCAACAAGGTCATACACAAAAAGAATTTACCAAAAATCGTTGTGGTTCCTGAGATTAGCGTGTTGAAGCAAATAATCTCTTCGGCTTTATATATAACTAGCTATAGAACAATTTCTAACGGGACAGCTGTTCCGTTTTTGTAATGTCATAAATTAAACTTGTTGTCATGGTGACGTGTAAACGTTAAAGAAATATTAAGGGCGAACAACGAACGTTCCCAACGAACGAACGTTGTAGCGAATCAGACTTACTGAATATGCATATAAAATTTTGTAAAAATCGGTTAACCCGTTTCGAAGGAATAAGGTAAGTATCATATATACTTAGTCCGGCCTTAAACACTGTTACAATTACAAATAAAAAATATTAATTATTAAATAATAGTTTTGGCGCCATTGTACAAAATTTATTTGGGGTGTTTAAGCGAACAGAATAGCTGTGATTGCATTACAAAGTAGATATGTGCGAATGCAATTTTTAACTCTCCTTTATGGAGAGTTAAAAATTGGATTGGTATTAGTGAAATGTTTGTGTACCGGGTTATCAATAGTACAAGGTTCGTAACAGAGAAGGATTTGACCATCCACGTAGTGTTCGTACGAAAAAGGTAGTCGAAGCAGTAAGGGAAAGAATTCGAAGAAATCCTGTCCGAAAGCAAAAGATTTTATCTCGGGATATGAACCTAGAACAATGTCGCGTATTTTAAAAGATGACTTAGGACTTGCGGCCTATAAGGGCTCGCACTGGTAATTTCTTAACTGATAAATTACATCTGAACAGGGTGGTGAAATCGAAGCAAATACTGAAGCGGTACGCAAAGGGTGGTCACAGGAAAATATCGTTTACGGATGAGATTTTTTTTACAATTCAGCAACATTTTAGCAGACATAATGGCTCAAAGCTCTAAAAAAGTTAGTCAGTCAACGGAGGGCAACGTGGGCATTATCCGACTTCAGGGATGGGGAGGTACCCCACCAGGATGTTAGCTATGAAGGAGTGACTGAGCTATATTTTTGTGAAAAAATCATAGGCACAAGTGAATCAAGTTACCATTCTAGACCTCTCAAGTTCTGTTAAGGGGCCTTGTTAAGCTCCTTAACAGAACCGTGTTCTATTACCAAGTATGGTCCTTCCAGCAAGCAACTCGGGACCAGATCACATAGCTCGATCCAACCAATCTTGGCTAATACGAACGTTCCGGACTTGATCGGAGCTGAAGACTATGATTCATCTAAACGCGACCTCAATCCGCTGGAAGCCCTCCTTTTCTCTACCCCTCTCATGAACCTCCGTAGACTTACCAACCGCACGAAACGAGACAGTACAACTGTTACATAAGCCCGGTATCATGTGAGTCAGAGGTAACCCCCTCCCCCCAGTCGCGCCACCATAATTCTGCTAGACTGCAGCATGGCACTACCTCATTTTATATTTAACTAGCAATCCTCCTCGGCCTTGCCCGTAACAGGCGCCAAATTATACACAAAAATATTCCTGGAAACACCATATTCAAGGATAACAACAGCATGAAATTACTTTTAATAAATTTTGAGAAAATCGACCACATACAGTCTTTGGGGACTTTGTTTTACGTATACATAAGAAGTAGAAGAGCTGATTCGATATGGATAAAAATACAGAAATAACTAAAGAATCGTTTATTGTGTATAATAACTAAGCTGGTTCTACGTTACATAATATTATGTAAATAAACTTACTAGAATGTCTTGATAGCAATATTCAGATGATACATCAACTTACATTTATCACCTTGACGCAAAGTTCTTTTTACGTTAAAGTGCTATTAAAATATATTAAGCTATATAAATGTAGTAATTAAGGTTACTCATAAATAATAAGGAATTAGCAATTATGATCAGATTCACTTCAAACATGTTATTGCAAAAATGTTATACTTTAATGATAATATTAGAATCAATCTATAGTTATATACTGCATACCTACAACTCAAGGTTTACCAATCTGTGCATATGACGTTTCATTCATTCATCAGTTTTTTATTTGATAAATCTCAAAAAGTATTGTTTACTTTAAAAAAAGTAAACAAAGGCTGTAATAAATAAATTCTGACAGATGTCAACAAAGGCTTTTTTTAACATAAGTGTCAATAAAAGTTATATTCTAATTAAATACAAGTATGAGCTATAATTAGGGAGAATGTAAAATAATAATAGAAATTAAAATAATAGTGTAACAACTCACAAGAGGAAACAGCTTGGTCGCCATGTTGTGCGCACTGTGAGTGGTAGTAGAGTGGCGGTCCTGCGCCTGCGCAGCTTGTCTGTCGCCAGCGAACTGCCGCCGACTGGAAGCGGTTCTCTACAATTGCCATTTCCTTGAATGAAAAGAACTGATTGTCTGATGTTCCCGCGATATCTTGTTTAGCGCTTTATGCAATATGCTTTGTTGTACTGCATTATAAAACTTGCACAGTTCACATAAACATTGTCACATTAACAGCAATAGTTTACCTATAGACATTTATAGATGATTTTATTTTGTTTCTATAATAATATGACCGACTACGCTTTGCGTATCTTGTTTTTTTAGAATTATGGATGAAGAAAAATTATATATAGAGAGAAGTATAAGACTAAAAATTAAATTGTAATGCATATGATACCTTCATATGCATTGCAATTTCTCTCATTTTAAAATATTTTATTACATTTTGAATTTCGTTCATTCAATATATACAGTGACTATTCTGCCAATAAACACCACACCCAGACAGTTTATGTTATCCTCAATCTTAATTCACAAAAAAATCGTTCAAATCTCCGAAATTCGACCTCCTTGATAAAATTTCGCTTAATTTTATATTGATTTTGACGCAGGGAAAATACTTAACTCATCGTCCAACTGGGCCGGGGTTAACTAGAAGGGTCGGACTCTTCACAGAGTATGCTGCTACCGGCTAAAAATGTTAGAGGATCCCGGATCTATCAGCAGCAGGTCAACCAGGCGACTGGCCGATCTCTGGCTAAGGGCTCTCTCACAAAACGGGGGTTACTCCAGCACTTAGACTAATCCTACAACTCCGAAGCCCTAAACGAGGCCAGGTACTCAGTCTTGATCCGCCGACTGCGGGAACGACGGGTAGTACATGCCGCTGGATATAGCGTTTCCTACGAATCCACAGCCGACGTCTGCGGAGCAGATCGCCATCTCCTGCCTCCTCTCTAACACTATCAGGAGCCTCCTTCCGAGACATGACATCCTCGCAGAAGGAGGCCACCGCCACCCAAGATTCATCGCTCTCCAGCACCGAATTGAAAATATTCGACAGTGAGATGTCCCACCTTCGGAGCGCCATGCAAAGATCATAGCTTTGCTGAGACCACGCAGGGCATACTTCAAGTGTGTGCTGGGTCGTGTCCGCTGCAGCACCATATTCTAAGAGCGCTCCGACACAGGTACTCACTATAGCCATACCCTGCGTACACCTGTGTAAGGCGGAATGTGAGAGGCTTACGATTCTTCAGCATCTAGCGTTTTTTACTACTATTTTAACATCCGCAGTAACAAGCCTCAGGTGCTAAAATATATACTATACTACTAAAATATAGCCAATATTTTAAGTTAGACCAAAACCCACACGTACCCAAATTTAAATAAAATCGGTTCAATAGATTCTATATTCATTGCGGACGTTATGTTTCTTTGATTTATTATTATCGTGTCCAGTAAATTTATATCTATATGTATGTCCTTGTAGGCGAATGCATTTTGAACTTTGCTTGGCCCACATAAGTGATAAAACTTTTAGTTGAATTAAAACAATTCATATGGTTTTTTTATATCATAAGGGGATGAACGAGCGGTCGGCAGTCGACTACTCGCGCCACATCATATATACACAATTCAAATGAACATATGCACGACTAATATGCAGAAGCGCTGTCCACCTTTCCGCCCCCCAAACGGGAACCAGAGGCGCGCCGGTCGTGCCAGTCTAATTCGGCTGCAATGCATCATGTCACTACCTGTTACCACTGCATCTGTGCATACAGACACACGCCCGCGTGCATACCAATTATTATCATTTCAAGATAAGAAGCAATAGAGCAGATATACACCCGCATGGGTTACATCTATGTATATGTAAGCAAAGCCTGGGAATTTGTAGTGCCGACCCTTTTTAATACTACCGACGCCCATGGACATCCACATAATTACTATGCCGATGCGTTGCCCTCCTTTCCCCCTCCCCATGGGCCACCGTCTACTCACAAACCGCACGACTCACAGTATTATGTGAGCGAGAGTTACGCCCCGGTCGTGCTTCCCCAATTCCGTAGCACAGGAGGATGTAGTGTCATACACATACATCACCTCTTCCTATATAGCATGGCACTACCTCTTCCTAAAGTTGAAAAACCCCAACAACTCTCTGGTCCGACGCGGGACTCGAACCCGGGATCTCCCGACTGTGTTGACCACGAGGTAATGCTATAGAAGTATTTCAACCAGATGGTCTCTTGATCTCACAAAACAGGCGTGAATTAATGATGTCGTGACACTTCTTGCTGTTGTGAGTGTCCAAATTTACAAACGGGAAGAACTTTGTGTTACTAAGTTGATTCTACAGCCCGTTACTTCCAACGCAATGAAAAAAGAGCTTTATCTTTATAGTCGTAAAACAGAAATCACCTTTTTTAATAACATTTACTTTTTCGCTTGTTCTGATGCATGTTTAGATGTAAACATGCGCCACATCGATCGAAAAAAAATCAGACAACGCTAGTTTACTTCACCGACGCAGCAATGCTACGCTGGCGTAGTAAGTAATATACTTAGGACTTGGCATCGCTTGCCACAGCTGCCTTTATAGTCTGTATATTGTATATTGCCTATAGTCTTTCAGTAAAATATTAAAGTTTCAATGGAATCGTTATTTCGCAAAACATTCGTTTTTCTTTCACTGTTTTAAAAAAATCATGTTATATTATAACAGTTTTTATGAGCTTGTATTAGGAAAATCACATTTTAAATGACGCCTGATTGTTACAGACAGAATCCTAAGTAAACTAAATTTTCTTTATCCACTACGAGGATATACACTTCAGTATGCTTCTACTTTTAGGAGTAAATTTTATGTATAAAATTCACGTGGACTTCAATGTTTAAATGAATCTGGGGAAACTTATAGACACCAGATCACAAAGAGTTGCTTGCAAAAATACGTAATATTAATAAGAAATGGTAAGTGTATTGATATAATAATTGTAGTGTCTATGGGACGAAGCGTCACGCATAGACACAACGAAGAAGGCGAGACGCCGGGCCTGTGTCTCTGTGTTTATTTGGATAGTTAAGAACCTGTACAGTAATTCTTTGATTTATAACGAAAACGCGCCAGTTGTGTGATATTATATGTGGAAAACGCGCCAGTTGTGTGATATTATATTTGGAAAACGCGCCAGTTGTGTGATATTATATTTTGAAAACGCGCCAGTTGTGTGATATTATATGTGGAAAACGCGCCAGTTGTGTGATATTATATGTGGAAAACGCGCCAGTTGTGTGATATTATATGTGCATATTGCGCGGTAGGAATTGACTTTATTCTTTTTTGAGATGTAACACTACGACTGAAAAGTAGAAAGTAACCAAAGTAGAGCGAATACCGCTTGTACCCCACAATACGTGAAAGGGGTCATCAGTGACCCCTTTCACGTATTGTGGGGTACGGTTGGCTACATCCTGAAGCGCGCTTCTATTAAAACTTTCTTCAGGCCCCCAAAAAAAGAAGCCTCTTTTTACCACCAGTAAAGTCTCAGATACCCCTGCAGGATGCAGGAGTATGAAAACCCGATTGCAACTGAGGGCTTTCATACAAAGTTCAAACAAAGAGATCAATAAAAACACGCGTTAAAGAACACATTGCAGATGTTAAACATCCTTGCTTTACTAAGTTTGCAGTTTGTCTACATATAATAATCCTCGCCAAAAAGTCCCGATTGCGTCCAAGAAGGATTCGTGAGGCGATTAATATTAAAAAGCACCTAAATTTTAATAGAGAGAATGGTTGGATATTACCATGTGCTTGGAAACCGGTATTGAATACGATTAAATCAAAAACAAAATATGTCTTGTCCCAGCTGCAAGACACAACAAGCTTTTTTTGTATGAATCGGATTAGTGAATAGGTAATGAATCTGCTGCATATAAATTATATTACCAGACTGCTAAAATCCTCCTTCTGCCCGTTGCCATGATAGCCGAAATGTTATCGAAAGAAGGGGGGAATAAAAATGAGAAAATTAAGGGATCGGGATGAATTTTTGTCCAGGGACGAAATTTCTGCTTATAATCAGTCCTAATAATATTTTGTTTTCAGCGTCTATTTTTCTTTCTAATTTGCAGTATTTAATTGTAGTTTCTGTTCAGCTTACAAATGTATCTCTGTTCAGCTTACAAATGTATACGACATAAAAATATTTGTCATTATATTAAATATATTTAATATATATAATACACTTGTATATAAATGATTATTTATATATATTTATTTATTTAACAATTTATGTTCATACCGCGTGCAAGCCTGACACATCTGTCAGGCTATCTTCCGGACGTCAGCTTGAGTGAGATTAGTCTAGCTCTTGCGCAGCTTAAAGGGGGAAGGACGGAATTACAGTCGAGCTTCTTAGGGCAGGAGGAGAACCTGTGTTATGAGAGCTCAAAAGGATTTTGAATTTTGTCCTTCATCACCTCCCAAAGCATGGCTTGGAAGTGACGTTGTTTTGTTTTTTAAGAAAGGTGACAAACCACTTCTTCAGAATTACAGACCAATTTTACTTCTTGGCCACATTTACAAGTTACTCTCAAGAGTCTTGACGAATCATTTCACCACGAAGCTTGACGAATTCCAGCTACCGGAGCAGGCTGGGTTTCGCCGAGGATTTAGGAGCTTGGACCACATTTTCACCACAAGGCAAGTTGTACAAGAGACACATGAGTACCGGTCAACGTCGATGGTGCTATTCTCGGAGCCATAGACGAATATGTCTACATCGGGCAACTATTGCAATTAGGTCGACATAACTTCGAAAAGAAAACCGATAGAAGGATTCATTTGAGTTGGGCAGCATTCCGGAAGCTTCGTCACATTATCACGTCGCCTATACCGCAGAGATTGAAGACAAAAGTCTTCAACCAATGCGTTCTCCCCGTGATGACACACTGGGCCGAAGCATGGCCTCTTAATTTAGGACTGGTACGCAAGTCTGCGGTAGCTCAGCGGGCTACTGAACGTTGGGTGTTTCACTGCCGACAGAGTTCGTAAAAAGTTATAGGCCAGAGAACTAAGGTATCCGATGTCAAGCGACGGATAAGCTCGTTGAAGTGACAATGGGCTGGTCACACAATAAGAAGAACAGATGGCAGATGGGCCAGTAAGGTTCTAGAGTGGAGGCCGCATTTAGGAAAAAAATTGTTGGTCGTCCGTTCACCAGGTGGGAAGACGATCTCCGTGCAGTAGCCGGTCCGGGAATGATGCGAGTGGCAGGAGATCGGTCGTCTTGGCGTTCATTGAAAGAGGTATGTTATTTTTTATTATATTTATGTTATTATAATTATATACTTACTCTTATCTCTTTATTATTTATACCAGAAATATATATTTAGATTTATTACAGGATAGCAAAAGGATTTTGATGCATTTGTTCATTACGGAGACTCACTCTACAAATAAATCTTAAGAAACGGGATAAAATCCGTTAAATAATATTGTGTAAGTACTAATGTGAGAATTACATGATTATTTTTATTGCAACGCCATCTGTCGGATGACATGCTAAATTACTGAGCGCTTGTCACAAGTGAAGATGCCTGCAAACTATTATAGTTCAATTATTTTGGAATAGAAGGCGCTAGGGCGGCAATGCTTCATTTTTGGAAAATAGAATGATTACAAAATACCTATTTAATTTTAATGATGTAAGATATAATGCCATAAAATTTTAATAATAAATCAAATTGTCTAACAGAATTGTACATTGTTTTGCTTCACCAAAATTTTGATTGGTACTTACACAATATTATGCAAAATATATATTTTACATTATATTACGGCATTTATTAAATGCAGCAATTAAAGAAGGTACACAAATTGCCTTCAAAAATAATGCATCTGATCCCCACATCGGCCAATTTACTGCTTTGGGCCACATGAGATTTATCTTTTAACAACCTGAGCTAGGCTCCTCCTCCAGGTTAAAACCTCGGGGGTTTTAGCCTGGAGGAGGAACCTAGAGGAATCATAAATTATTTCGGGATATCAAGTGTTTTCATGTTTATCCCGTTTATAACAAATACATTAACATAGGTCAAAATTGACCCAAAATGGTATGTAGGTTTTGCCTACCTGAAGATCTCTACAAATTCTTTGTTAAGTAGTGTTTAAAAAGTCCCATGTGTGCTAAATTGTTATTCAACATCAAGAATCCCAAATTTCGTTATTTGTTATATATTATATATTTCCCGGAAACGACGAGGACATGACAAAAATAGTCTATAGTAAATTTGTTGGTCACAAAAATCTACAAAAAATATTCAATAGTTTTTGACATGATCACATCTTGCAAAACGTTAATAGCTAGTTGCATGAACGAAGAACCTTGTAGTAATGAACGAACGACATAGTCATAGTAATATTCCGAGTGGGCGGAGCCTGCAAGGAAGGGAGCGTAACAAGTCGTCTCTTTCACTCCATAGGTGTATGTATAGATCAATTAGAGATCGAACGAAAAACTATATAATGGATTATATAGTTTTTCGTACTGTACACTGCAGCACTGGGGGGAGTAGAAAAGGAGGGCAACGAATCCGCATAATTATGCTGATGTTCATGGGCGTCGGTAGTGGTTGAAAAGCTTCGATTGCTGTATACTATAAAAAATCTACACATTTTCGATTATGAAGCTAAGTTTATGTACATAACATTAACACAACGAAACAATTTCTTCTGTCATATAATACCGTGTCCATTTACTCATGTCATCACTTATCCTTGTTTTTATATATATTATGTACCTATATGACAATAGCAAATGCATTATTTTCTAAGAAGAAACATTGAAGTTATAAAGAAATAAACATTAAGTGTAAAGGAAATTCTTTAGATATAATATTAATGTCTTACTAGCCGAATTTCGGCCACGGCGGCCATCTCTATAGAGACGAGCCAACTCAAGTGCGTGCGCAGGCACAAGTACATTTTCTGTTCCCTCATTCTCCCATTCCGATGGTACAGCGGTTCGACACGACCGGAGAGTAACTAGACGCAGCACCGACGGCTTGACGTGCTCTCCGGCGCACTAGGTTGTACCAGCGCTAACTTCCTTGTTCTGGGTTGTTATTAGAAATTGAAGAATCCCAATTCCACTGTGGACTGACCCGGGACTGAAACCCAGGACCTCGCGACTATGGTTGAACATGCCTACCACTAGAACACGGTACAGTTAAATATAAAGGTAGCATGTAAATCCATACCTAAAATGCGAAAGTAAATTCTGTCTGTCTGTGATGTCATCTCGGCCGAACCGTGGAACCGATTGTACTGTAATTTCATATCATGATTAGCCGGACTCATAATGCGCCAGAGGTCACCAGGTAACGGTGACGGGGAGCCACTTGTTCCCCGTCACCTTAACCAAGTCGTTAGGCCCCCATGTAGGAGGCCAACACTCCGTTTTCCCTCGACGGTTAAGCGAGCAATGTGGCCTGCCCACTGCCACTTCAGCTTGCTGATTCTCTGAGTTATGTCGGTTGCCCTGGCTCTGGGAGAGATTTGTCTGGAAGATGTGAATTGTCTCCGAAATTCGTAAATACGCAAGAGGACCAGGGTAACCCACATTGCACATACAGATACTTAATAGTCTTGGTGTAAGCAGAGGCTATTTTTTTCTCCAATTTTATTCAGTTATCAGACAAAATTCCGAATTTCCGCGGACTACGTCAAGGTCTAATGCTAAAAGTTGGTATATAACAAATTGATAATTTATTAATTATCAAATACACAGTAGTAGAGTATCATTAAGTCGAAATGTAAATTGTTCATTAATTATTTCACATTAATTCTATGTTTTGTAATATTTTTTATTAAAATGTTTATCGAATAAAAGCCTGCTAAATGTAATTAATTTTAAATTCAAGTATTTTATTATTTTTTACTCGTGGTGTGGTAGGACGTCCGCAATGTGTATGAGTATTTCTTTTTAATTTTATTAATGCATTGTGTTCATACTTCAGGACGTGTGGTGAGTATATTCACTTTGGGCAATTGCATACTATACTGAAAATTATATGTACAGCATTATGTGAATGTGAAAGGATGTATGTACCGGGGAAGACATGCAATGCATGCAATGCATCATGGCGCTATCTCTAACAAAAATGTATAAGTGAATATGTTATGTTCCATTGTATATATTTGTGTGTCCATCGGATATTATTATTATTCAAGAGAGTAGCGATCTTGTATCCAGTTAGTAATTGCTTCAGCTAGTGACGTTCAAGTGTTTGTACATTGCCGCTGTTCCGTGGCGCACACTGCAGTCGGATTTCACAATTACAAATACTCGAGAGCCACTCAAACATGACGAGCGGTGACAATTTTGAATTAATAGCGACGCATGCGGGCCTGTTGAGACTAATCATGATAGCAACTTGCCCGAAAATTATGATAGCAACTTATCCGTCCCGGCTACGCCCGTGATTGACACGTACTGGACTGATTCGTTAACAAATTATATACAAAATCTTCCTCGGGAATTCACCAATGGATAGACATCCATTGGTGAATACCGCGTGGAAATTCGTTAGTAATAATAATAACAGCGGACTTGTCACACCACGTTGGCCTCGTCCTTTACCATAAGGACTTGTGCTACAGGTACTAGTCAACGGAAATATATTTTAGTTATTCGATATATTTAAGATTTTTATTATATGCCTCGACCTCTGGCGAAAAGCGTGGATTAACCGCCACATTACCAACTGATTCAGTCAGTCAGTCTATTAAGTTAGTAAATTTGAATAAATTTACTACGTACAAAACATACAGCTTCTGCTTCTTATAATATGTATATATAACTAGTTTCCCCGTGTGAGTTTAATTATTTCATATAAACTACCAACCCTTACTTCTCCCCTTAGGTCAAAAAAATTGTATACCTCTCTTAGCAGAAGCATGTCTTGTTAAATTGACCTGGATACCAAATTTCACCTTGATCTACCCAATTTACGCTGCGCGTTATTCAGACTGGCCGTTGCTTGCTATTTCGTACGCGCGGTTATAACAAGAACCCTTCTTCCTCTATTCTCTAGCGACTAAGTCCTATAAAAAAATCCCTATGCAAAATTCGAAACTTCCAATAGTAGTTTCTAGAATATTGTGATGAGTGAGAGAGTTAACTTTTGTTTTCATAAATATAAATTTATTTCATAAATATAATTAGAAAGTAAATGATCCTGCACGATGTGTGCACGCTATAATCTATACGCCAGTAGTCAGCACAGGCCATCGAACATGATTTGCACTAGGACACACACCAGTACACAACTACACACTACGTTCTAAACTCAGGGCTGGTGTTGAGAATTAAAAACATGTGCAGCACACATGACGTTTTTTTTGTTCTACCAAACCGAAACAAGGAGCTCGCGACCAGTGGACTATGGCATTGTAGACGGGAGAGTTCAATCACTAAAACAAAGGTATCGCACGGTACATATATTACAGGTTTATTGCTTGGGCATTTGACTTTTTAAAGTTATCTTGGAATATTAACAAACCTCACAACGCATATCTGTCAGGAGATTTATATAGTCTGTCTCGTGATGACAGCTGTGACGGCATACATATGATATCCAGTTACCAGTGCGGCCCTTGAGGTCATGGGATGAGGATACCTCGTGTGTCTCTCTGCGACATGTCATAGCTTGCCATTTAGCACGTATCACTGTTTCACCTAGAGTACATTACTTAGGCCGGTCACACAACCTTCAATATGTTATCCTCATGTAACACATTAACCTATATAACTATGCAATACATGCATCAATAAAAAAAAAAACGGAATCAACAGACATACTCGTCTATTTGTGTGTCTCGGTCGTCCTATAAATGTACTTCGCGTTGACTTAGAATAATCAAAGGCAAAAATTGACTTAACATAATGCAGATAAAGGAAAATCAGGAACTTGGTCATTTATAGTCATCCAGGAAAAACATCATTATTGATGGCATTCAATGGGCCAGCAGACTATCAGAACCACATGGATTCTTTTGCCCCGTGATTGCAATTTTAAAAATAAATACGAAATTGAAAAAAAAATGTTTCAAGTCCCGATATCTGCAAGTGTGTAAAAGTTATAAAGTACTCTTCACGGTGGTGGAATGTGAGTAAGAGTTCACCCCGGTCGGGTCGGCCCAATTTGGCTGCCATGCAGTATAGCACTACTTCTGACTAAGTTCCAATAATTGTTGATGTCGAGCTATCACGTCATGTTTCGTGCGGTTTGTGAGTAACCGGTGGCCTTTTGGAGGAAAGGATGAAAGTAGGGCAAGGCGTCGTTAGTCCCACAATATATCCAATCGCTCGTATGCCCCCTATACTGTAAATAATGTAGGTATAATTTTTTTATATATTGGGGAGAGTGTAAGGAGGAAAACGAGAAGTCATAGCTCTTACCGAGACCCATAAACATTCGCATAGCAAGGCCCTCCTGCCTATTACCTCTTACGGTCTGCATAATATCTATTGTTAGATGGCAACTCAGATGATTGGAAGACAACTCCGACTTCCGTCTCCCGTTGCTAGTATATAAAACCAGCCAAGGGCGAGCCGAACTCACTCACGATGGGTTCCGTCTGTCTACAAAACATTTAAAAAAGACATGCAGGTATCTGAACATGAACATTTTTTTCTTTTTCGTACAAATCATCTGTGAAAATTTCGTACAATGCAAACGTTAGTCTTGCAGACGGACATACGACATTTTTGTCAACAGAATATTTTTTTATGTTGTTATCGTTGTATTTACGAAAATATACGAAAATATACGACGTATTAACCTTTACGTCATAATCAGCTCCGAGGGTCTTCTCCAGTCCGGACCCACTTCAGTTCTAATCTGGCAGTGATACAGATTGTCTTATCTTTGTTTCGCTTTGTGTATTCGAATAGGGGACAAGACCAAAGATAAAGACTGTGTACATAACCGAGTAAACTTATCCTAAATAATAGCCCTATAAACTTTTAGTTAAACTAGCTGATACGGCTGAGCTCTGCTGTGGCTGGTATAATCTAACATTTTAGCGCAATTCTGTAAACACAATGGTGACACCTCTAATGTGCCTTTCGCGTGTTTCCGAATAAAATATGTAAACTCCACCAGCACTAAAGGGTATGAGGAAAGGACCACGGTACATAAGTTATGGTAAAATAATTGGTAAGAAATAGCGCCATACTACGTTGCATCGGAATTGGGCCGGCTCGACCGGTGAGGCACCTCTAGCTCACGTGAGCTACTGGGGTAAAAGTACATGTTCTGTGTCGCGTTTCATGCGGTTTGTGAGTTGCCGTTAGCCCATTGGGGAGAAGGAGGAAATGAGGGCAACGCACCGCCATAATAATTATGGGGTGTGTTCATGGGCGTTAGTTGTCGTAAAAAAACTCCCATTGCTCGTCTGCCCCCTTTGCTAATACTGGAATAAAAACATGATATAAAATTTGGCAGTTTCCATTGATTTCCCCGGGATCTGACCTAATTGGAACTTTTCGAACAAAAAAAAAAATTTGGCAATTTGTAAATAGCAACAATTCCTAACCATTGAGGACCTGTACTTTCCATCATCAGGTCAGTGCCACCAGATGATGACTATGAGATGAAAATGTACAGATAACATTAGAACGTTTACGAAAAAACACACAATACGTACATGTTTCATCAGTTTACACATATTTCATCCAGTGTTGGTGTCCATCCCCGGCTTACGCCGTGAAATGAGGTTTTAAAATTTTAGTAACTCGACGGGTACGAAATTTTGTATGTATGCTTTAACCGAGTCGTCAGTGCACCGAATAGGAGACCGTCCCACACTCCATCCTCCGGTGCGGAACCGCCACTCGAGAACCTGTCTGCCCCAACGGTTATCCGTTCCGCGTGCAATGTGAATGAAAAAAAAAAGGAATGGTTCCCCGGGGTTGGGTTTTACGGTAATAAAACCGCGAAGCGTAGCTAGTAGTGAATACTTTGAACGCACGAGGTCCTTCGGCGTGGAGACTATGAGGGCCCATTGGGGAAGTTGGGAGGGACAAAAGTAGGTAATTTGCATTACCCCTGGTTCTCCGGATACGATCAGGTTAGACGCGTGCGCTGACACGTGATGTGTGAAGAATAAGATAACAGTTACTAGTACCATGCGGCCTGACCGTCAGGTTTGTTCCTACTTTTATCTGTAATGACCTAGTAAATGGACGATCACATAATAAAGATGACAGCCAGAAGTCGTTAAAAGGTTCCGACTGTTCACTTGCCCCCTGTCATATAAAAAAAACCTCCTTAAAGTGAATCGAGGCGGGAACGTGGACAATGTACCTACAAATACGTATGTAACAATAACTGTATCTGACGATAACACATAGCGATTACGCTAATGTCTTTGGGTTTAGTTAACAATCAAAAGACTTCGAATGCTAGACGCGTTATGG
Organism: Eumaeus atala; assembly: GCA_017140195.1. Taxonomy (NCBI): domain Eukaryota; kingdom Metazoa; phylum Arthropoda; class Insecta; order Lepidoptera; family Lycaenidae; genus Eumaeus; species Eumaeus atala. The sequence goes on along the minus strand of JAFELO010000439.1, from coordinate 468,562 downwards.
TATAAAAAAAATAATAACGGTAAATTACAATAAAACTAATTTTACGGATTTTATCGCGATTCTTAAATTATTTAACGTCGGGCTAACGTTTCAAGAGTACAAGATTGATTTTGACTGTGGACCCTCTTACATAGGGCATATAAAACTCACATTAAAGAACATATAGCTGATATGAAACAACGACGAGCTACAAAATCTGCGGTCTGTGAGCATGCTGAAGTTGGCGGCTGGCCATAAATAAATAAATAAATAAATAATAAATATTCATTTATTCTGCAAAAATCTACATATATACGCAGTACATAAAAATAGCAAAGGTAAATATTTCGAAGTTTAAGTGGACCTTACAGAAATGCTCTCAAGCCCGACATTGCTGGCTGTGCTGTGTCAGCGCCGATCTTCTGCTTGAACCGCCAGGCGACCACACGGATACGCCAAGACTCAACTTACTCAATATGACACAAATTATATATCGTTATATGTGCATATTTAAATTACCTTAAAACATATCTCTTTTATTTTATTGACAGACTGGCAAAATTTTATGTTTGACGTTCGTCAAACATAAAAAAAAGAAGAAGTCCGGTAAGCGTGCGGAGCACCGATCAGTATAGAATACAAACATAAATCTAGAGTCCAAGTGGTATAACTAATAATGTACACCAATAATACATAATTTGTTTATCACGTAAGTGTTGATAATTCATTAAAGAATACTTGAATCATTTACAAAGTTTTCATGGTTTTATTGACTTTGTAACATAAGTAGTCTTTTAACTTTCTTCTGAACGCATTGAAGTTTTTAAATTTATAATTGGTGGGGTATATTGTTCCAGCGCTTGGAAGCGGCATACCGGAAACTACACCTGAAGGAAGCCGATCTATGCTTCTGTACAGTTTGTTGCTTGGAACACTGTCCCGTTTCACAGGCTCGGGTGCTTGACATAAATATGTCGGCTCCCCACGCCCCAAGACACCAAAAAGAAGACATGATTAATGGTTACGGCGGTGTTTCATTTTTTGTATAAAGCGTTCATTTAAATAGGGGATAATATGTTCTCTAAATGGTATGTCGAAATAGAAGCGAGCATAGGCATTCTGGATCCTTTGTACTAGCAGTTAAACGTGGTCCATACGCAATATCTGTGTAATTTTACTTTAACAGTATCAGTGACTCAGTAAGGCGGATGCGTAAATTTAACAAAATGTGCTCTCTCACATTGTAAAGGATGTTCAGGCGGTAAAAATACTCCCTTACCTATTGTGTAGTTCTCAAATCTCAGAGCACAGTCCATTTTTAATCCGAGATTACGTGCTTCCCATGCTCTCTGTAAAGGCTGGCCCATAAGTTGAACATTAATTATCAGATTTAATTTTGATGATTGAGATTTTGTACCACAGATCATATATTTGGACTTATTGGGATTTAAAATTAATATTAGATTTGATAAAGCGCAAAACCACAAGGGGACACCTTCCAAGGGCGATCAGTGAGGCTATTGGAACTGAAAAAACATCCAAATTTCAATAGACAAGATGGCTGGGTTCTTCCCTCTGCTTTCGACCTAATGACAAATATAATCAACTACACACAACACCTCAAGACAGCAAGATATAATGAGTACTGTGTGCGCTAATCGGAACAACTAAATAATAATAATTCTTCGGGTGCTTTTAATAATTTGTGACACCAGGACATCTGTCATCTCAGTCCACCCGTGACCATGGTTGCTGCAAAGCTCCTGAAACGTCGGCTTGGTTAAATAATTAAATAAACCGCGATAAAATCCGTAAAAGTAGTTTTATTGTAACGAGTAATGTTATCCATAAACTTAAGTCATCAATAAGGGTTCAATAAAGCGTCATAGTTTACTGGGTCTAGTCTGACGAATTCCTCTTCGTTGTCCCAATTACGCATACGTCGTTGGGATATACTTCATTATGTTAACCATTGCCCCACCGCACTCGAACTAATCATCGTTATATTTCAGTAAACAATCAAAGTCCAAAGTCCCGATGGGTCGCATATGAGATAAGTAGGTCATAGTTTCATGCAGATAAGTACAGTGAATCACTTGATCACTTGATCTTTACTTATAAATAAGACCCGGGCGAGTTATTACATAGCATTTTCTATTTCTACTTTTATTCCGGCACTAGCTTCGGCTTGTTTTATGAGTATTTTACGTTAACACTAATGTAATATAATAAGTAATACCACTAACATTATAAGTGCTAAACTTGGTAGATATGTTTCTTACTCACGCAACTACTACTCATTGGATTTGGATGAAATTTTGTACAGGTCACAATCGAAAAAAATCGAGAATAATATAAAAAAAATCTCTTACCCCGAAAAGCAAATATTTGCACAGCTAGTCTATCTATTACATAAAACAAAGTCCCCAAAATTTATATGTGATGTCTGTGTGTGATCGATTTTCACAAAATTTACTAAACGGATTTTCATGTTCTTTTCACCAATGCTATGGTTTGAGAGTATAACTTGGCTACTGTTATTCACTGGCCAAGTAGGGGCATATCACCAATAATCATCATTACATAACATATATTGACATGGTTCCACAATCCGCTACCTAGGCCAAAACTTTGTTAATTTGTCAAGGGAATAAGGATGAACTGGCATTAAGATGACGAACTAACGAAGTTTTCCTGCAACGAACATAACCAGATCATACTACTTATAGAATGCTATTTTCGGCGTTAATCATAATCATTAAAGGTATTTTTAATTGATTTATGAGACCTGCTGAGTTTGTTTCATCGGTTAGGTTTGGACAGATGGCAAATTTAATGCTGATGTTCGCAAAGTGATATATTTTGAATAAGGACAGTTTCTTTTATTTACATAATAATAAGAATAAAATCTTAACTCAACCAGTTTGAATTCATGGCTACGGTTTGTGTGAGGCTGTAATGGCGATCTGCCGTTATATACGCACATAAAAGCCGACGTCTACTACATACATGCAGTGAGACGCAGTGCCACGCTGAATTGTTTTATTAACGTGCGAATAAGTGATTGTGCGTTACCTTCCTTTATCCCACTCCGAATGCCCATAAACATCCACATAACTCTTATTTGAAGAACACACAATACGCCACAGTACATCCATCACTAAGGCGATGTCATGATATAGGTGAGAGGTACCTCCCAGTATTCGTTTTTTTTAGAATAGGGGGCAAACGACAAATCTGAGCCTTTTTACGTCTACCGACGCTCATGAACATCCACATAGTTATTATGCCGATGTGTTGCCTTCCTTTCCCTCCTCCAGTGGGCCACCGGCTACTCACAAACCACACGAAACACGACACTGAAGATGTCACTTTACGGCGCTATTATGTGAGCGAGAGGTACCTCCCTGGTCGTACCGGCCCAATGCACTTATTGTTCTATTACCATCCATCCATTATATTTCACAAGAATCTGCAACGCGCCAGCAGACTTCTGGTGTTGTGGTTATCTTGAGCTTCAGCGATCACTTAACGTGCCATCATCAACTCAGGGTATGAGATAATGGCGACAATACGAAAATGTCCGAACGAGTAAAGATATATGAAAAAAGCGGCCTCCACTCCAGAACCTTAGTGGCCCATCTGCCATCTGATCTTCTGAGTACACACTCAATGGGCTGGTCACACTACCAGCCCATTGTCACTTCAATGAGCTTATTCGTCGCGTGGTATCGGAAACTTCAGTGCCTTATGACTTCGTTACGAATTTTATCGGACAAAGAAACACCCAACATAGCACGTTCAATAGCCCGCTGAGCAAACTTGCGGACTAGTCCTAAATTAAGAAGCCATGTTTCGGTCCCGTAGGTCATCACGGGGAGAACGTATTGGTTGAAGATTTTTATCGTCGAGCTCTGCGGTATAGGCGGCGTGAGAATATGACGAAGCTTCCGGAATGCTGTCTAACCCAACTGAATCCTTCTATCGGATCGCAATAGATACCCGAGGTAGACGTATTCGTCTACGACTTCGAGAATAGCACCATCGACGTGGACCGGCCTAGAGAGAACATGCTACCTTTGTCTTGTCCAAGTTCATCATCCACTTAGGCTGTGCAACAATACCTGCAAGCTCTCCAACAATTCGGCCAACACAACGATATCGTCGGCGAAACGAAGGTGTGAGAGGTATTCGCTGTTAATATTTATGCCGCATTGTGCCCAATTTAAAGTCGTAAAATAGCTCTCTTTGGAGAGCGACTTTAAGACTTTAAACTTTGGAGAGCATTAGTGTACAGTTTCGGGAAAATAACATTCACCTGTCGCTCTCCTCGATGCAATTGTTTTGGCCTTGTCTGACCTCCCAGCATCAGAACGCACATAAAAGCAGCGTCATATAATGACTACTTCGACATATCGCCATCGCTGTAAAGCGCCAGGTTTCGACAGTCAAACGCTTTTTCATAGTCTACAAAGGTAAGGCATAGCGGCTGATTGTATACATGTGTCTTTTGTACAACTTGCCTTATAGTGAAAAATGTGTTCTATTGTGATAAATCCTCTGCGAAAACACAGCCTGCTCCGGTGGCCGGAATTCGTCAAGCTTTGAGGTAAGACGATTCGTCAAGATTCTTGAGAACAACTTGTAAATATGTCCAAAAAGTGAAATTGGTTTGTTATTTCCAAGAAGTGATTTGACACCACTTTTTAAAAAACAAAACAACGTCACTGCCAAGCAATGCCTTGGGAGGTACGATAAAAACGCAACGCAATTTCAATAAATTGTGAAGATTTTTGCAAAACCCCATCAGATCATGATTTGTGTGACAATAGACCACTTCTGGAATACATACAAAAAAATAATTTTGTAAATCGGTTCGAAATTGACCACGAAATCACGTAGCAAACATGCAAGTCGTATTGTAAATCTCTTCCTCCTTATTTAAAACCGGTTACAAAATGGAAATATTTGTTAAGTATTCCTCATAGACATTAAATAATTACTAACGCGTTTCAGAATATTTAATTATCAAAATAACTATTACTTACATCATTATTTACAAATTAAGTTACACATAATTTATTTCAAGATTAAAGCCTAAACGATTCTCCCCAATCATGTGACTATACAACTAATTATAACTAGAAAAAATGGCCATATTTTATACAGATTTATATAGAAATCCAAAGTATTTCCATCCTTAATTATTTAAATATTATGGGGGCAATGTGTCATTCTATATTCCAAATAATAAAATGACTGCATACATAATATTTTACTATTTTAAATTGCGACACATATAACTGAATAGTGGATATATTTTTAAACATGATTCAGTTTCGCCTTTCGATTAAATTTATTTGCGTTGTATGCTTCATGAGAGAACACGTGTCAAATGTATTCAAACGGTATGTAGCACAGCCTCCTTATTACCAGAAGGGGCAACTGTGGAAGGCACGTGACGAAGAACATAGCGAACGGGCTAAAAAGTATGCAGGTGCCCAACCAGACTGCCAGAAACCACGCGGGTATTATTGGCACTTGCTCCATGACGGTTGGATTTGACTCAGTGACCCAAACATTCATATTTGCCTACGAACTTATACATCACTATGTCTAAAGTAGAGTTGTCGTTGCGTTCGATATGCGTGTCACTAAGAACGCCATCTGAAAAGAAAGAAAAAAATTATCAGATTTTATTTGAAGCAAAAGAAAAATGTTTTTATTCATCAAGTGATATCATGAATTTCCGTCAAGAAGTGACAATACATTAACGCCGTTTGATACAATCAATATAAAGGTTGTACAGGAAAAACATTGAAACAAATGTAGTGCCATGATATTATAACTGAATTGGACCGGCACGACCTGAGAGTTACCTCTTGCTCACATGATACCGCCGTAAAGTGACAGCTGTGCTGTCACGATTCTTGTGTTTCGCGAGAGGCCAGTGGCCCATTGGAGGAAAGGACAACACATCTGCAAGTTATACAGATGTCTACGGGCATCGGTAGTTGTAAAAAAGTTTTTATACAACTACCGATGATGAACTACCGATACTCGGATTTCTCGTTTGAGCCCCTATATCGACTGGAAAATACCGATACTCGGATTTTTCGTTTGAGCCCCTATATCGACTGGAAACTACCGATACTCGGATTTCTCGTTTGAGCCTATATCGACTGGAAACTACCGATACTCGGATTTCTCGTTTGACCCCTATATCGACTGGTAACTACCGATACTCGGATTTCTCGTTTGAGCCCCTATATCGACTGGAAAAAAATCGTAGCTTATGATCGGTCAGAGTAGATTGCGGAGGGTCAGTTCAAGCATACGTGGCCGCCGGCTATTGTTGACCGAAGCCTCGCTCTTGCGTAAATAGAAATAGGTAGATCTATGCGTTCGATGATTAGTAGGATGGTACCGCAGCTTCCCTTTTATTTTGCTTTGCGATAGATGCTGTGACATATGATTTGACTAACATTGTCTCCGATTTAGCGCTAAAATAGACACAAAAATATTTTTATATACGTACCAAATTTAATGAAAATCGGTTCAGAACATACTTCTGACGACCATAACCCGTGAAGATATCTACTTTCGCGTTAATAATATTAATACATTGTAATATTATCGAATTATTAAAAGAACACACAACACGACTGCTGAACAGAGAAAAGGATACTTGCTACTTAGTCTTGTGATAACTACTTCGTATGTACAGTCGGGCGCCATTCTTTATATATCTAGAAGATAATGCTATTTCTTGGATTTTGCCCGCGCATGTTCTATTAATATATTTCTTTTATATTTTTTAGTTTCTATTAAATTAAAACTACAAGTTATATTGGTCCACTGCTAGACATAGGCCTCTTTCAATGAACGCCAAGACGACCAATCTCTGCTACTCGCATCCATCCAGGACCGACTACTGCACGGAGATCGTCTTCCCACGTGGTGAACGGTCGATCAACACTTTATTTTTCCTAAACTCGGCCTCCACTACAGAACCTTACTGGCCCGTCTGATATGTGTTCTTCTGAATGTATGACCAGCCACTTCAGCGAGCTTATTCGGCGCGTGATATCGGATACCTTAGTCCTCTGCCTTATGACTTCTTTACGAATTCTGCCGAACAGAGAAACACCCGACATAGCACGTTCAATAGTCCGTTGAGCTACCGCAAACTTGCGAGCCAGTCCTAAATTAAGAGGCCAAATTTCGTTGGTCATTACGGGGAGAACGCATTGGTTGAAGACTTTTGTCTTCAAGCTCTGCGGTATACGTGAGAATGTGACGAAGCTTCCGGAATGCTGCCTATCCCAACTGAATCCTTCTATCGGCTTCCTTCTAGAAGTTATGTCTACCTAATTGCAATAGTTGCCCGAGGTAGACGTGTTCGTCTACGACTTCGAGAATAGCACCATCGACGTTGACCGGCCTTGGGACAAAGTGTTCGTTGAACGTGAGCTTTGTCGGGTCCAAGTTCATCCTAAGGCCAATACGTATATTTTTTTTATTTTACATGTTACTAATGTAGTGTGTAAATTGCGGACTTTTTATATTGTATTATGGGGAAAACGACCTAACTAACTAACCTAACTCGGAGCGCTTTAATAACTATCAACATTTGCTTAATTGTTATCAAAACGTGTTGCCCTCATTGCCTCTAGCCCACCAGAGTCTCACGGACTAAAGTGAAGTCGTCACTTGTCGTTACAATGTTGTGCTTGTTGGTCCAAGTACGATTTGGTGAATCGTTATAATTCATTTACGCGGTTTATTGTAAAATATTTTTATATGATAGGAGGGAAACGAGCAGGTTGTAGGTAACTACCGCACCCCACAGACACCCATATAACCCGAAGTCCAGCTGGTGCGTTGCCTGCGTTTGAGATAAAAGTAGGCTCTTTTCTTGAAGAAGCCCAGGTCGTATCGGTTCGGAATACAGAATTTAATTTCAGAACACTTTTAGTCCAAGTTTATCATGACACGGACTAAGCTATTCAGTAATATAGATGGTAATTTTGATTAAACCGTGTATGGGTTTCAATTACGCCCTGTACGCTATAAAGGGATATTACACGGGTGGCTGTCAATAGCAGGCCTGGCCGTAATGAATCTAAAGTGATAGTTTTGTTTACCGCGGCATGTTGCAATTAATACGTGCTTCAGGTAGCCGCAGTGTATTATCACTAGCATCGAGCCAACTGCAGAGCTAACGTGTGAGAATGCGTCCGTGTGTGTGTTCTATGATAACTGAATCCAAAAAATCACCTTATGTTTTTGAAGTTCGTTCTTTGAAATCTTTTGGCACATTATGGAAAAGTTGAGGGTAGTTTTTTACGATACAGTCACGAAAAACCGAAACCCTGAAGTAAGAAAACTTTCAATGTGTTAAATATATTTTTTGCTATCGTTACTGTGGTTTTGCCTACAAACGTAGAATAAGAAGAAATATTCTATTTTTTCAAAGATTTTTTATCTTGCTATGCCAAAAAAGTGTAACTTGTAACGCGTGTACATGTTAAGTACACACACACTTTTTAAATTTAATGTTAGGTTATCTTTATAAAATACTTAAAACACCATCGTTGTTATAATTCAATTGTTAGAGGGAGATATGTCTGAAGAAGACGGCAACAGAGTGGACGGCAACAAAAATCTATAAGAAATAACTCTAAATAACCACTATTTAGAGTTATTTCTTATAGATTTTTTTTATACTATTGGGACGCAAAGGAGCAGTCGGAGCCGTTTAATCCTAAAATCCACATAACAATTATGCCACTGCGTTGTCCTCTCTTCCAATGGACTACTGGCTACTCACAAACCGCACGCAACGCGACAGGGTGATGTCATATGCGCGAGAGTTACCTCTCCGGTCATGCCGGCCCAATTTCGCAGAAAAGTAGCATAGCACTACCTCTTACTAAAAATATTCGACCGTGTCATCGTATTTATTTGTTGGCCACGGTTCATCAAATCGGTAATTAATCTTCATTTCCGCTTTTAAACTCAGAACCTCTTTCTTTGGTCGGTTAAAATAAAAAATACTTCTCTGAAAACCTCATCAAAATGTGTTCAGTTAAACGTGAGATACAACAAAGGAGTCTCAGTTCGACTTGTACCATATACACAAGTCTAACTAAGCACCTCCTTTGTAGTTGAAGTAAACAAGAAAGCTAAGAGAAAAAAAGGAAAAAATGGCGAACTAAAGACGTATACTTTATAAAACAACTAAAGAAAAATAAACTACTAAAGACGAGGCGGTATGGTCATATGATCTTAGCCAGTCCGTAAGAGAAAATCTTACAACAAAGAAACAAAAAAAGTTAAGAACACGTGTCATTAAATAAACCTCAATATGACTCATCCCTGGTGTCATCTTGAGCGAATTACTTGAGGATTTTCCGATATTTTTCGACGAATGAGGTAGTATATACATATGTACATAAAAGACAAACCTGAGTGACTTTACGCATATCCACATACAGCTGAAAATACCGTACCTAGAAGCTTGAAATTTGGCACAAGAGTTCCTTTCCTGAAGTAAGTGAGCATTAAGAAAGGATTTTTAGAAATTCAACCCCTAAGGGGTTGCTCTAGAGATTGATAGTTGGTATGAAATTTAATTTTCTCCAAATTTTCGGGTGAAAACGCAGGGCACAGCTAGTATCAGATATAAAGTATTATGTACAACCCCCGAGGCAATCCAGTTAAAAACGTACGTCACCAGCCACCAGCCAACAGCACAGCGGGGACACGCTAGTTCTGTTTTTATTTAGGATTTTCGTATGTTACATCTACGAAATTTTGCTACAGTCCAGCATACATACTTTCTGAGGTGTTTTGATTCACCACAAGGCAACCAATGTTGACAAAGTTAATACGTCTAAAACAATTTTGAGGTTACACTAGATCCCAAACGACTGTGATTACGTAACTAACCGCCTTCACATGATATGCTTATGCCTCAAAATGATGTGTAATTATCCGAACTAGTATTACTGTAACACAAATATAGTCAATTAACAGTTTTAAAAATACATTAATCATAATAAAATATAGATATACTTAGGTTGGATAATGTCACATATCTGCGCGAAATCTTATAAAAGTCCATCCAATACTTTCGCGGATAAGCCCGGACAAGCGTGACACGGGACTTTAACATAGTAATAAGATACGAATCGTAAAAATCAACATTAGAAAATAATGTTTGCTAGTAAACAAATAATTGGAAATATACTTCATAAAGACCGTACATTCCTCACAGATCTAGTGAACTATTTAAAAGGATTTCTGAACATTTAACACCACATAGCGTCACGGCATCCTGAACTCGCTCTGTACACGGATAGGGATGTGAAGCGAATTCAAAATACCAGAAATAACACGACGATTACACGAACCGTGTTTACTATTCCGAACGAATATTCAAACTTTTATATCATGAAGTAGAAATATATGGCCGTTTGATATATATTATTTTTTTATTTCTGTAAACACTTTTTTATAGCTCAATAACACTCATTATTCTTTTCCGATATATAGTAAATACAGTCTACTTGTTTTGTGTAATTTTTTATATAAAATATTTAATTGTTAATACAAGTTTTTTTTTTTTTAATTTTCTTGCAGTAAATGGTCAAATGCATATGGACCATTTATATTTATAAGAAAAAGTAAGAAATATATTTTATTATAAAAATATACTAAAGTATATTTAGTAAATTTTTTACCAATTTAATGTTAGGTAAAGGTTATTTTCTGCGTCCCCACCGTGGTTCAAGCCTTGTCGTGGCGGTGGGGCTCAGTAGCCTGGGGTTATCCGAGACACCTTGGGCGAAGCCAATTTAACCGAGGAGGTGGCGGCTCTTTATACCCCTCCTACAAGAGGGGACAAAAGAGAAAAAGGGGGGTGCTTTTGCTCACGGGGCAAGGGGCGAGGCTGGGAACCTCACCCCGTTGCACTGTCCCAAAGTCGGTGGGGTTGTCCAGGGGTGCGGGACAACCCCATCTGTGGAGGTGGCGTCGGTCTCTTCGGGGGCTGACTTGCCGTCGAGGTGCCCTGATGATTTGTTGTTCCGGGGCACCTCATCAAAGGCGGCACTGGTGGCACTCGCGGTGGTTTTTGTGGGTATTCGGCACTATATAATGTGACGCGAGCCCCACACATCACTGGACCCCACCCAGGGCCAGTGAAGGCGCGTAAGTGCGTTTCCCCGCGTCAAAAAAAAAGATTATTTTCTACGTGAAACATGATTGCGTGATAACAGATATGTATCAGGAGTGTAACGAATAATAATTAATACGAGTATGTCCAAGCTGAAGTTTGATCAAAACTAAGATAGAGCAGTTCGGCCGTTAGGGATGTAAAAGATTTTCAAAGTTCGCGAGAATTTCGAGTCCAGCCGAGAATCCTCGACTACTTGAATTATTTGAGTTACTGTCCTTTACTAAACTAAACACTTCCAGAACAATAAGATGTTCTTAAGTGTTCCTTCATTATAGAATAGGAGGCCAACGAGCAATCGTAGCCTTTTGACGACTACTGACGCCCATAGACATCCGCATTATAGTCTTGCAGATTCCCCCTCCCCCGCGTCAATGGGCCGCCGGCTACTCACAAACGACACGAAACTCGACACCGTAGGCGTCACTTTACGGCGGTATCAAGTGAGCGAGAGGTACCTCTCCGACTGGTCCACGCCAACGAGTTGCACATCTTAGATTGCTTTATCTCGTATCAAAAGAAACTTACAAGCTGAGTTACTATACCATTTATATTTTAATGACTAGCGAGCCGCCCCGGCATAGCCTGCGAATAACAGAAGCTAAATTATACACAAAAACTTTCCCCAGAAATCGGTCTATTCAACTGCGAAACCGTATGAAAATCCATTCAGTAGATTTTAAGAAAATCACACATACTTATGGGGACTTTGTTATGTATATAAGTAAATACAGATACTAGCTGTTGTTGCTCGCGATCTGATCCACAACTTCGCCAAGTTTCATTAAAATCCGTTTAGTGTTGATAATCTGCATCTGCAGTCTATATTTAAAACTTGGCTGAATTCCATTTATCCACTCTTTGTTGCATCAACGTGCGAATATTTGATTTGTGGGCTTTTTTATAATAAGGTGCATTATAACGTGGGTTTTAACTAGAAAAAACCGGCCAAGTGTTCCGTACCATATATACACCGTTGGGGGGCAACGCATCGGCATAGTAATTATGTGGATGTTCATGGGGGTTGGTAGTTGTAATAAGGCTCAAATTTTAAGGATTAAATTTTAGGATATATGTTACTTGGAGAGTGCTGCCCTGGATACTAAGATAGGTTTTTTGATAACTTCACCACGAAAAAGGTGAAAGGGGTGAAAAACTTTATGTGAATGATTTTAGTTGAAGTTATTTTACGCGCGTAAAACCGAGGGGTTCTGCTAGTGCATTATAAAATATCAAGTTTAGCCACAGATTATCCAACTTTCGTATCCCGGGAGTACGTTAATCCACCGGCCCTGTGCATGTTTAAATGGAATTTTATAATTTTAATGGCTACCGTTTAAATGGAATAATATAAAAGGCTGTCATGAATGTGTCTGGACACACACTCGTACTACTACTTCTCGTCGCCTTCGCAGGTGATCTGCGAGGGCTACGGGTACCGAGACGAAGCTCAAAACCCGGGTGGGATCGCGAGGGGACAACTATCCCTGCGGTAACGGAGCCGCTATAAATTTGCGGGTTTGCCATCGTGGCTTATGGACTCAGGGAGGGAATGTAGGCCTGTTTAGGGCCTGTGTGTTGTGACTGTGGTGAGTAGCGATTGGGTGTATTATGCATGCGCATGTGTGATCCTCGTCCGGATCGCAGGACACGCAGTCCCTAGTCCTCTTGGTGGATCACGGGGGGGGGGGGGGGGGAA
>JAFELO010000439.1:443414-455613 GCA_017140195.1 Eumaeus atala | reverse complement strand
GATACGGTCTCCCGTCAGGTGGTCGCGTGAGCAGCGGGGCCAGGTCGCGTAGATGTGCGCATGCGGTCCATTGTCTGCCCTATTGAATATAGCGCTCGACAATCGAACCACAAACTCATCCACAAGTCACGCGCGATCACGTCATTGCGGACGTGGCGACCGGCTCCCGTGATGACCCGTAGGGATATATTTTGTTGGGCTTGCAGGCGTTTCCGCTGGGCCTGGGAGGTTAGCGCGTACCATGCGGGGGCGGCGTAAATGAGGCATGACCGGATATACGTCTTGTAAATCCCCAGTTTCGTCCGTGTTGGAAGTCCGGACGCTAGTACCGGCCACAGCAAAGCGCGGGCTGTTCTCGCCTGGTTAACCACTCGGTCCACCTGCGAGCCCATCAGCAGCGCGCGGTCGATACTGCATCCGAGATACACGACTGGAGATCCCCAAGACACATCCTGGCCACTGAACTTTAACCGCCCCGGCATGGAGCGCCTCTTGCTGACATATGCTAGAGAGAGACAGCAAGCGTTTCCGAGTGCGTTGGTGTGAGAGACACACTCGTGCACTATAATACTATGTCGCGCGGCTACGGGCTACGCTATATAGAGATGTCCGATGTAGTCGTAATTCGGTTCACAGTTATAAGATATGACATATGACTGACGTAATGTCAAACTCACACACCGCTTACGGAAACGAGCCCGGGTTCGAATCCGTAAGTCGAGAGCTTAGATTGATAGAAATAAAATAACGCGACTTTAGAGAGCTCTAATAATAAATAAATTATGAATACGGCTTTTGCCGATTAGTAGCACAAATCGACCCCCTCCGTCAGAGGGGGCGGGCGAGGAGGCCGGCCTCCTCAGACAAGCCAAACATTAAACGAGCTCAATTATCCTTATCCACGACACCGCATCTAAAACGGCATCGTGCGCGCGCCGTCCCACTAGAGTGGGGAGGGGGACCGCTGATCCCTTTTCGGTCCCAAAATAGTTACTATGGGGTACGTCCACAATTAACCCGGTTCATCTCTTCCCATCTGCGGGAAAAGAGGGGTCTGTCCCCCTATCGTCTCCCTAAACCTGAAGACAAAAAGTCTTCGTAGTCAGTCGAACTGTTGAGGCTGGACTAGCGCCGCCAACCAGTATTAGGTCCCTCCGAAAAAAAAAGTCGTAATTATTCGGCTAGGTCCTACTGGTTTTATTATAATAAACTAGTATGTTCTCTCTGTATTTATCAGAGATTACATATAACAAGTTTTATGATTCCTCTATCTCCATTTCGCCCCGTGCTAAAGCACAACTTGTTAACGTTACTACCAAGTGTGTTTTCCACACCCCAAAGTGCATAAGAATTTGCACTACACCTAATGATTTCATCAGTGAGGGAATGAGAAGAATGGTAGAAACGGACTTATCTTATAGTATAGGGGGGCAAACGAACAATCGGAGCCTCTGGTCGATTACCAACGCCAATAGATGTATACCATGGAGATGTTTTGCCCTACTTTCTTCCTCCCCTCTAATGGACCACCGGCTAATCAAAAGTCGGACGAAACGCGACAGTATAGCTGTTTTCTTACGGTAGTGCCGGGTCAATTCGGCTGCAATTCAGCATACCACTACGCTATACGCTTCGTAACAATCATACGGATTTCTGTGCGCATCTACGACGCCCATAGAGAACGGGCCACCGGCTACTTGGAAACCGCGCTAAACGCGACGGTATCACGTGACCGAAAGCAGCGGAATTGAGCAGGGATGCACTATGACACTACTTCCTATTAATAGAAGTATCAGAGATAATGTCTATTTGATAAAAAGATACAAAACCGCGCTATCAGGTAGTACAAAATAAAGTGAAACATGAGTATCACAAGCGAGTCCAATTTGATCGTCGCTATTTGGGGCATAACCGAACGCTAAGGTTAGGCAAGTGGACGCGAACTGCGAAGTTGCCTCATGTTGTGTTGCAAATATGTATTTGATCTGACTCGTGTAGGTTCTGTGCGAACGCGAATTTTATCATAGATCTGTCTAGAAGACACAAAGAAAGATTCTAAAGCCTTAATCATTTTCACCAGAAGTTTTTCCAATTAAATATCATCAGATTATTGGAAAAAATTGTAGTGGAAAAAAACGGATTCGAAAAAATGTGAACCAAATTCGACAGAGTAACTACTTTCTACTAGCAATTCATCCCGGCTTCGCGCGGAATGTTACAAAATATGGCATACATCTATTTTAATCAGTATTAATGTCAGACTAGTAAACGTTACAATGAGTTCAATATATTACAGAACAGCACGTCTAGACAGCTAGTTGACAACAATTTCTGCAGCTTACGCTTTAGTAAGGACTTACTTGATTTCTTTTTCACACTATTGATTACATTATACAAATTTCAGTAGTGTGAAATGTAGGATTCTAGCAGTAAAAGAGTTTTTTCTATTCGGTCCAGTAATTCCGGAGATTATTCCATGCAAACAAACAAACAAACAATCAAAAGTCTCGTCATTATAGTATTAGTGTAGATATATTATTTTTAGATGTTATTTTTCACTAATCTGCTTGAATAACCAATGAATTGTGTAATGTTTTATTATATTATAGTATGATAATTATAACAAAAAATACTTTCACTGAGGCGGCTCAAAAAATTCTGGAAAAAATATTTTAAGCTGTCAGCGTCTCGTGATTTCCCCCGTATAACCAGCGTACTCCAACCCGATCCTTTTTGTCGTAACATGATAGTAGCACTGAACAGTTTTGAAACCAAACCAGTAGCTTCTGGGATTAGCGCGTTCAATCAAACACTTCAACCTTACAATGTTAGTAGTACAAGTGCACCCGTCGGTTTTTGTCCTTTTACATTACTAGTGATCGCCTACAAACCTAAATTCGATTATAAGTATAAAAAACTACAGACTTCGAATACAACTTGATACAGTTTAAATTATAGAATTAATATAACTTTTTTATTTGTATATAATAAAACTAAATGTACGTCATGTCACAAACTAATTAAAATAATAAAATATAATACACATTATGCAAAAAATATAAGTAAATGTGTCAAGTTCATACTCCGCCGTCCGCGTAATTTTTGTGAATAGAGGTCCAAAGTTTTTGCTGCACGTATTATTAATATGCTATATATTTGATTATACATAACGATATGTATTGATTTTAATTCCGCATTCGACATAATGTCCCAGCGCCTACAAAATTATCAATTCATCATGTTTACGGAAACTAAGTGTTTACAAAGTTTCATGATACTAAAAAAAAAACGGCAAAGTGCAAGTGGAACCCGCAGACGTCCGTATCACCGGGAGGTACAAGCGTTACAAATACAAGTTGACAAGCTTGCAATTGCCTGCACACATTTTTTTCAAAGATCTTCATTCTATCCGTAATCTACTCCTCTATGAGCCAATCTGTCATGGCAACTACTACAAAATGTCTTGTGGACATGGCATCTTTATGGAATGCCTTGCCATTAGATATATATTGTTACATATTTATTATTATATTGAATGATGTTTATGAGTGATTTAGTAATGTGTTTTATTGTTATTGTTTTTCTGCCCTGCTATGTTTGTTTGTATTCGTTCACACAGAAGGTTGTCTGGAAGAAATTGCTAACTAAGCAATGAGAAAGCCTTTTGTAAGCATAACATGTGTCTCACTGTAACTCCTATGTTTTATTATATTATTTGTATATTGGAACCCTTAAAAGGTACAAACAAGCCGGATCTTATGTCAATTTAAATGAAGCAGTTAATTAATTATTAGATAGACACAGCGGTTGTCATATAGGTGAACGTTTGCGGATAGTTGACACTTGTGGTTTAATTGAAAGGTTTTTTTATAGTATAGGGGGACAAACAAGCAGTCGGAGCCTTTCTACGACTACCGACGCCATGAACATCAACATAATTATGGCGATGCGTTGCCCTCGTTTTCACTCCCCCCCCCCCCCATGGGGCATCATGCACATATAAGCCATATCTTAATTTTAATGGTTACACAATAACCTATCGTGTTCTTCAAAATGTCAAATCTTTTTCAAATCTACAAACATAAATTATCATCATCATTAGCCGGACGACGTCCACTGCTGGACCAACTTAAACATGTGTGTTAATTTCAGATAGAACAGAGTATCAATAGGCACGTCTGTAAATATAAGTTTATCAATTTTTATAAGCTATGATGGTCGTGCTGTTTCAATGGTAAGGCACCCTTGATATGTGACTCGCACATAACCGGCCCTTTTCTTATTGTTTTTGTACCTACGAGAAGGATACATTAAACTTGAAGTACATGTTATCGCGTGTAGCATATCACCTATTTACTTGCATCTACTCCATTATTAAAAAGCATAAAATACATACTTTTTTCACATCCTTCATAATCCTTTCAACTTAAATAAACGTAATTACACTTAGGATTGCATTAATTAAACTATGTTAAGTAATTGTTGCATGCATAAACGAAATGTATCTAACCAAAGCATGCGTGATGGATCCAGGGGTCACAAAACGAGGTGCGTACTATAGATAGATTTCACTGTCACTTTCATTGAATGCACTGTTACAACGCTGTTGTGGTCGGACTAACTGCGTGGTAGCGAGCGGTGCGCAGGCGCAACCGTAGGTTACAACACAAGACGGCGAGGGCCAACCACTTCTCCGTCTCTCTCACGCACATAGATGTACCGTATACGCGAGTGACACGGGCGATCGCAGGCTGTATACACGTCACTTGTAGTTGACCTTCTGGCGTTATAGCTAATAAGCTTATTTTGCAATACAATAACGTTCCCCGAGCCAGGTCTCAAAAATATCTGCGGTCGTTTACTTTGTATAATGAAATGATAATGTGAGCGAAGAACACGCTGGTCAGCATGACAATAAGGTTATTTATATGATAGCGGGAAAAACGAACAATCATTTATACTATAATAAGCAGATACATGCCGCCTCTTCATGATATATACCATAACGAGAGTGAAACCGCGGGGCGCCACTAGTCTAGAAATAAAAAGATGTCTTCTGAATCGATTGAATCTCTTCGGATCGATTTTTCATTGTACGCAACGTACATATTTATTTTACATTTACATCATTTATTTACTGTTAATATTATTACTAAAATGTACATTTATTATTATATTTAATTGTTATTATTACAAGTTGGATACACTGTATGAAATATTTGTCTCAGTAATAAATGAGTGAGGACTGTCATACACATCTTAAACATAAAACTTTCTGGCGTCTTTATTGGTTGGCAGTATAAGCACAGTTTCTTTATAGTATATGGGAGCTTTTTACGACTGCCGAATCCTGCATTTGAGGACAACACAACGGCCTTGCTCTTTGCTCCTCTTCTCCTCCAATGGGCCAACGGCTGCTCACAAACTGCACGAAACGTGAAAGATGTCACTTTATGTCAGTATCATATGAGCGAGAGAGATACCTCCCGGATCCGGTCGACACATCTGCATCTACAGTCTTTTGAAAAAAAGAGTTTTGGATGTGCAGAACAAGTTTGATCCCCATTTTTATTTTAACTGATGTTTATGTACAGCTATCTCATAATCAATAGGATCTAAATCAGTTTACGCTAATGCTACATATTTTATCAATAGGATCTAAATCAGTTTACGCTAATGCTACATATTTTATCAATAGGATCTAAATCAGTTTACGCTAATGCTACATAATATAGGGGGACAAAAGAGTAGTCGCAACATAAACATGCGCATAATATTTAAGCAGATGCGTTGTCCTCCTCTTCTTCGCCCCCCCCCCCAATGGGCCACTGGCTACGCACAAACTGAGATATATAATGAGAGATACCGCCGTGGCTCAACCTCTTGCACAAGATTAGCGAATTTTATCAGTCTTATTAACGTACACACTCCTGACGAATGATCAGGAAATTCCGTTATGGATCGCATAACTTGTTTTAAAGGCTAAAAGAAACAATAATACTTTTTTTTATTAATAAAAAGCAGATGTTATTCATGCTGTAACCTGTTACCTTTTGAAATCGTCTTTTTTTATATAATATTCGATATGATGAGTTCAATCTGATAAAACATTGCAACCTTTACTTGCACAGGACGAGTCTTTAATGCACGAGTATTCAGGTATTTTTTATCATACAAACGCGCGAATAATTGAAAACCACATTTAGATTTAAACTATATAGTTAAAGCGTAAAGTATTGTAGCCCATATGGTCTATCTGTACTGAACTATTGATCAGTACTTTGTTAGTAAGATAAATAATATGACACGTTGTTCGTGAAACATGCGGTTAAAAATATTATCACCAATTACATCGTCTCTTTTGCCCTGTTACATTATATTCTGATAAGTGAGATACATATAAAGTGTGAACACATTATAAAAGAGTGTGAACACATTAAAAATATAACGTGTCGAAATTAATTACAATACAGCTGTATTTAAAACAACCCAAACCCTGCCTACTTCGTTGGGCGTTTACTCTCGAAAATAGATGATTTGACCTTGGGATAGAGCTAGTATTAAAATGTAGCCTACCACACTGATGAGTGGTCAAAACTTTGTTGTAAAACTGACACGTGGGCCAATGGCATTAATAGCGTGAATCAATATAGCTATAAAACAGTCGCATGAACTAACGACATCAATGGCGTGGATTAAGGCAGCACATCACTATAGATTCGGAGGCTTTGACAAATCCACGCTGTAAAACAGACGCGAGAACCAATTACATCAATAGCGTGAATCAAGGCAACGCATCAGCATGGCCTCTGATGCGTTGTCTAATCCTAGCTGTAAAACAGGCGCGAGAACCAATTACGTCAATAGCGTGAATCAAGGCAACGCATCAGCGTGGCCTCTGATGCGTTGTCCAATCCTAGCTGTAAAACAGATGCGTGAAAAATGATATCAATAGCGTGAAACGAGGCAACGCATCAGCATAGACTCTGATGCCCTAGCTGTAAAACAGATGCGTGAAAAATGATATCAATAGCGTGAAACGAGGCAACGCATCAGCATAGACTCTGATGCGTTGTCCAATCCTAGCTGTAAAACAGTGGCGTGAACTAACGACATCAATGGTGTGGATCAATGCAAAGTTTCAGCATAGCCTCTGATGCGTTGTCTAATCCTACATATAACTATATATAGCTGTAGAACAATCGCGTGAACTAAGAAACTTCTAACACGTCTCAAAGGGCGCAAAATTCTATAAGGATGCAATCTTTACATCTTCCCTATTGAGCGGCACAAGCTTGCACTTCTTTGAACTCGCGAGTAACAATGGATATATCGTTTTCGTTTTATGTCAAGGTAAATTGTTTTTATTAAGTTCAGATAAAATACGACTTTTATCTGATACATTTGTTATTTTATATTGTCTGTGTTATTTTATAACAAGCAATGTACTTGCGGTGAAGAAGTTTGCAATTGGACATGCTCAGGTTATTTTAATTATGACTTTCACAGTCGAAGTCACAGACATACATACAGACACAGACACAATAGACTTCGGTACGTCAAACTTATCACTTGTGTGTGTTTAGCACTCATTTTTAAATCGTGGTACTAATGGTGGCCATCGTATAACAATTACAACTGCATAAACTAACATCGCTTTTCACTCAACGACGTACTCAATCAGCTGGTCTGGTACCAGGTAATTATGTAAAAATCATTTATTTATTACCCGAGTACACCAGTAATAACTTGCGATACAGGTACCAACCTGCAATGCAAGTTATTACGTTATTTACACATTTCCTTTGTTGACGCGGGCGCGGGTTTGGTGGCGGGGCGGGCACCACGGGCGCAACTATGCGCGCGTGGGACTTACGGCACATTGTAGTGCCAAATACTCAGAAAAACCAACGGGAGTGCCATCAGTGTCGCCTTTGGAGAGATGCCCCGGAACTACAAATCATCTGGGCACCGCGACTATTCAGGCTCCTGAGGGGCCGACGCCTCCTCCACAGAAGGATTGCCCCTAACTAAAGGGCCCACCTACTTTGGGACAGTGAAATGGGGTAAGGTTCCCAACCTCGACCCTTGCCCCGTGCGCAAAAGCCACTCCCCCTGTTGCTCTTTAGGCCCCTCTTCCTACAAGATCATTGTACACCACAAAGAGCAGCCCCTTTGGTTCAATTGGCTTCGTCCAAGGTGTCTCTAGTCACTCTGGCCCCAGAGCACCTCCATGGCAAGGATTGAACCAAGGTGGGAATTATGAATTTACCAGTAGCAGAGTAGGCTAACCTAATAAATACGTCTGAATCTATACTTGTTAGAAACAAAGTCTCCGAATAAAATATGTCTGTTTGTATGTGATAGATTTTCTTAAAATCTACCCTGTATCTTTCACCCATGGAGGAGGTTTAAATGACAAAATGTTCTGGTGAACCCGAGACAGATCGATAGCATTTTACATAATGCTCTTAAAAATGTACTTAATCTTTATTTTAAAATATTTTGGTCAGTTGTAATACTTATATTTATATAATTGTCAACTCCAAACACGATTAGTCCAATTGTGATAATGCAGTTCAGCGGTAGGTCAGCCATGTTGTTATTATCAGATATCAAGTTGTATAAATTTTGTATTTATCTAACTTTGAACTGGCAAACATTATTTTAAAGCGATTTATTGTTGTTATAATAAATAAAAGCTAATCTTAAGGGCTAAAATTATAATCTGTATACGTCAGTGAATATATCACAATAAAATCCCAACAACGCGTCGACAAATTTCGATCCACTTTACTAATTTGTATTTCATAGTGTTGTCATACTTACTCAAATTCATAAGAGTAAAGTACAATGTGTTTCGGGTGGGTGTTTGTATATAGATTTCCACAATATTCCACGCTACAGCCTAAACGGTTTAAAGGATTTAAAATATGCGGTTCTTACAGACGCATATCACATCAGGTCAGTTCATTTGGTTTTTTATTACAATAACGTCGTCCTAGCCGAGTGTCGGCCATGGCGACCATCTGCGCAGGAAATATTCTAGTACACAAGTACCTCCTAGTCCCTGTTCACTAATTCGCTTATTCCGATGGGACGGCAACCCGACATGACCGGAGAGAACCCAGGCACATGATCGACGGCTTAACGTGCTCTGCGAGGCACGGGGGTGTAGCACCGCCAACCTGACTTTGGACTGTTATTAGAAATTGAAAAATTCCAATTACCCTTTGGTACGATCCGGGACTCGAATCCAGGACCTGACGACTGTGTTTTACCACTAGACCATGAAACAGACCTTCTTTACTTATGTTACATCGATCGAAATAGAGATTTGCTTGCGGATTTTACTATGCGTATTATTAGAGTAAGTTTATTATTAGGTACTGGTTTGTGTCGATCACACGATCGTCGTTCAGTTCAGAATATAGTTCTATGACTTGTATCCTCATGAATTTGACTGGCAATCCATGCATTTCCTGCAGTGACGTGAGCGCTCAGAAATATAATAATATTTTGTATTTTGACTAGATTTGTGTGCCCGATATCTGCGAGTTTGCATTGCTTGTTATTTTACCAATCAATGCAGAATCTGTTACCATGACAACGCGGTCATTACCCCGTTATTGATTTAGGTTTTCGTCGATACATTGTCAACGGTTTTGAATTCAAAGCAAATTAAAAAGCCGGAATTCAATAACGCAGAAATGTTTTTCTTATGGTAAAGACGGGGTGGTTCCTCGCGACTACACAATGCCGCCGTAAAGTGACAGCTATGCTGTCGTTTTTCGTCCAGTTTGTAAGTAGCCGGTGGGCCATTGGAGGGGCGGAGGGGAAGCAGAGTATAAAAAACATGTTTGTCCTCCAATGCTATGATAATAATTCAGAGTCATTCCGGAGTTGTTTTGCCGTGTGGCGGAGCCACCCTATAGTTACTGCACTGCTAGTCCTAAAACCCTCGTAGAAAAGGTTATCCGTATTAACCCCTAGTATTATTTAGAAGAAATGAGTATGATTGGCATTAAAATCAAAATTTGAAACTCTCGTCGTGGCATTAGATGAGGAAGGCGATCGCCAGTAAAAAAGACTGATATTGATGACGATAACAAAGCTGAGTGCCTTATGCATAATGATGATGAGGCAAGATAATCAGTTGTATGACTTCGTCTCCGACAAGTACATATTCTATAATCGTAAAGACCTTGGACACTTACTATTATATGCAGGAACTTGGCATGTGAGAGAAAAATTTAATGAATTATTTATTGACTAAAAATATTTCAAATATTGTCCGCTATAAAAAACTACTTAAAGTCATACGCATAAGGTTGACTTTTCAATAAAATGTGTTTTTGCACAATCACGGATGCTTTAACAATACATTTCCGTGTGAAATCGTGTATCTTGTATATTTATAAACCAATGATGTTGGTGATGGTTTGATACAATGTTGTTCATTATTATCATCATCATCATCAGCATGTACACAAAGTTCACCCAGTTCATAGTCATGTATGGATATACGGATGCTTGCTACACCATCACACTAGAACTACTCAACAGATTTTGATGAAACTTGGCAACGATGCAGCTTACGTAACAGAATAACACAAGCTATAAAATACTAAGTTTTGCACGTGGTTTTGTCCCTAGTCAAAGCGGACGAAGTCGCAGGTGTAGCAATGTTCTACACTGACAGAACATGAACTTATCTTTCTTAACACTACTTTACTACAGAACATGTTGTATGAGGAGGTGTTTTAGGTTCGAACGCAAAGACTGGAGGAGCTGACAACAATGCACTGTCTTTGGGTCAATGAAATTATTCAGGTTTGTGGAACATCTCTTTTTATAACCGACCCTGTATGAACCGGTACCAAAGCCTTTTTTAGTAGAACTCGTTAATGACAGCTGTCTCTGGTACCTACGTGGCTTTAGGCTCAACTCACGCCGAGAAGCGGCAATCAGTTTCAATGTATTGCGCGGGAGTCACCAACTATCAAGTGTACGCGGCCACACGGGCGGCTATTTCAATTTCTCAGGCGATACTATGCATTACAATCCTGACGATAAAGTTTAAAATCGTATTATCCCGAAATTGCTCGCCGCTTTACTACCAGCCGCTGCCATCCTGATGCGTTTTGAGCCTTAGCGAGTATTTGGCACTTATGTGAGCCATGAGCCATTGGATGTAACCCAAGGCAGGTAACGGTGCAATTGTTCTTTAAACAGATGGTGTTTAATATATTTTTTTACTCGTTTATAGCAAATACAAGTAACAGAAGCGTCGCATGATGCGACGAAGGTCGAAATTTACTTCGACATCCAATAGGGAAAAACTTTCGCATTGATAATAATCTGTGGCACAATGTCCTCGTCGTAGTTCTAGCCTTGCCATGGTATGGCCCAGTACTTTAAAGTGAAACTTTACGCGAAGCCGATTGTACCGAGACGCTGCTCTTTGTACTTCTGTTCTAAGAAAAGGCGACTGGCACTGATCTCAAAGTCTGTCTATGAATCGGAGCTACCACTATGGAGTTGGCATCCGTTACTTCAGCGGATTGACTGGCCGTCCAGGTGTCCTGATACTGTATAGATTCAGGGCTCACCAAAGTTTCGCTGATGATAATCGGGGTAGTTTTAATAATAATAATAAAATAGGTTTAATAAGTATTCAGTAGTATCGCGTGTCGTGAGTCACATATACCACCTGACCGATCCATGGACCACGGCGGCATGTAAATTTTTCGCCAGCAAAAAAAAACGGCTACCTAATGTCAGTCGTTTCCATAGATCCCTTACTCTTCGTTCACACGAGCGGAAAAACTTGACGCGTTATACAATCATTTATTTATACGACGGTGTAAAAAAATCGCAGATGAACAGATGATTATTGGCCTACGATGTATGAATCTTCTAACTTGTCGATTTTCTTCCGCACGTACGAACGAGGGGTTAACATGACATTTTAATAGCTCGCTGAGCCACATGACTATTTTAGATATAGCTTATTTACACATTACTATTTATATTTTTTACATTCTTGACATTCCGGTCTGTTTGCCAACAGTCACGGTCACGAGAGGACTATGTGCCCAACATAGCAATGTTGCAAAGTTAATTGTGAAACATAGTCATGAAATTAATATAGATATCACGCTTATCCTCATTATCATTCTCAAGTTGTGTGTGTGTG
>JAFELO010000439.1:433310-443393 GCA_017140195.1 Eumaeus atala | reverse complement strand
GGGCAGAGTTTTATTTCGAGTGTTAAATATACGTTGACATGAATAAAGTTTATTGTAGTATTTAAATTGACATCAGTGTCAGGCTGCATTAATATCTTGCGCAGTCACATGTAGGTGCATGTTATGTTAAACGAACACTCGCTCGTGGCTTTATTAATTATTTTTTTTAATAATAATCACCACCATCTATCATCAGCATAATTGTTATGCAGATGTGTTGCCCTCCTTTCTTCCAGTCAGCCATCAGAAACTCACATACCGCTCGAAACGCGACGGCATAGCTGTCTCTTTTATATAAGCGGGAGGTACCTCCCCGACTGCGCCGCCTCAATTCGGCTAGTTTTAAATTAAGCAGATCAAACAAGACTGCGCGCAACAATTTAGTACGAAATATTAAAAACTTACATCATCCACAAATATTCGTCACTACTTTTACTCGACTGTTTCTGCAGCTGTCCAAATTGAGAGCCTGGAAGTAATGAGAGGATGAAAATTTGGGGAAAGGGATCAATGTATCAGTTTATTTTTGTGACGCATTTCCGTTCCATAATTACCAGTTAATTCATTCTTCGAATTGATTGGTAACTATGAAACGGAAATGCGTATTAGTACGATTAAAGACAGAACAATTTTTAAAAGCACACTACTCAAAATTTAAGCAACAAAAGTATTTTTTATAGCACAGGGATACCTACACGGATAGTACGGTCATATAATGAAAACCATGGACACTCCTGGTCATCAGAACTGTTGAAAATCATCAGAGGCCTACATAGATGAGGCTTCGCCTATCTAACTTCCTCTAAAGGTTGCTATTACAACAATGACGACAGAAAAGCCGTCGCTGGTGAAACCACGCTCAAATGAGTGCACGCTACGCCACTGTAAACCACTCTAAAATATTCGTCTGACAGGACGGCATCGATTTAATTTTTTGGCTATAGTTTAAAGAGGCAAACGAGTAATCGGTAGCCATTAAAATGCGTTGCCCTCCTTTACTCTATCTGTCCCAATGACCCTTTTTTTTCAACCCCACCGACTTTGGGACAGTGCAATGGGGTGAGTTTCCGATCCTCGCCCCTTGCCCCGTGCGCAAGATCGCCGCCAATTTTTGCTCTTTTGTTACAAAGCGTACAAAGAGCGGCACCTCCTCCTGCTCTTAAATCCCCTCTCCTTATAGGAGGGGTACTAAGAGCCGCCACCTCCTCGGTTCAATTGGCTTCGCTCAAGATGTCTCGTATCACCCCAGACTAATGAGCCCCCACCGCCACGACGAAGGTTGAACCAAGGTGGGGTCCCCCCCCCCCAATGACCCCTGCTAGTCATGAACCACACGAAACATGAAAATATAAGCCTCTCTTTTAGGGTATCATGCGACATTCATCCTTATTATGTTTCCAAATTTGAAAAACAATTCCAAATTTCAACAATTCCAAAAATTCAAAAAAAAAAACAATTCCAAAATTGATATTACCTTGTATGGTCAAAGTTCTAAACCTACCTATGTGGTAATGCATTCAAAGCAACCTTGATTTTTAAAAGTTGCTTGATTATTGTGAATCTAATTATATAACACGAGACTATAAACCAATAGATGTCAAGAAACAACGAATTGACACTAAATAAATATTTTGACCCCTATTCCAGAGAGATAAGAGTCAAAAAGAGAATTATATCACATTGCTACCTGGAAATGAGGACGTGATATTTCTGATGCCTACGCGATCCACATGCTCGTGGTTATATTTTTTTATAACTTTCACGATCGTAAAATAAATTTAATACAATTTACAATATATGTATACCATGTAAAATAATAGATAGCACTTAAACATGTTCATTAGAGAGATAACTTTTGAATTAACATGTAAAATATTTTCACTTAATTTATAAAAATACAAACATATGTGTTGCAATGAGTACTAACACATACCTATGGGTACCAAGCATTACTAATAATACATAATTGTTATTGTGTTATGATTGTATAACATCGAGTCCTTTGTAGTGCAATGACTTTTTTATTGTTTTACATTATGTGAATAGTAAATCGATTAGAACCTAAATCAAGAATAAAACTATTTATTTGATACGAAAGTATAAATGTTAAGTTAAAAATATATAATATTTTTGATCAATGAATAGTATTAAAATTATAAACTTTAATTAAAATGTACTAACCTGTTTCACAGTTTGGAGAATTGGATGTAGTACTGTTTTCACTTTCAGTACGACGCCTTGTGTTGAATAACAAATTTAGTGGATTATAACTCGTAGAATACGACTGTTGTTTTGTATTTGACGGTTTTCTTGACGAATCCATTTTAACGTTTACTTTTAATATTATATTATTAACAAAACGCGGTAACACGTTGCAATCACAAGTGTTTTATCGTTTGAAAGATAAACACTCACTAGCATACGAGCGGGTGCGGCGAATGTTTTGTTTTGGTCCGATTTCTACCGAGCGCTGCCGGAGATATCCGAAGTTGTATTTACTATCGCATCTATTTATGTTTTAACCGTATTGTTTGCCTTAGTCACCCGTTTTTTTATGACATCCCTTAACTTACAGTATTATTTTTTTCTAAATAAATGTATTATTTCGTTATCAATGGAGTATTTTACATAATGAACAAAGATATTATGTTTAAACGTCGTTGGAGAGAGAGATGAGGATACAATGTTTTGTCTTTGTTCGAGCTTATGGACTTTGGTCTAAGCACGGTGACTGAACAAGTTTAATTATTTGTTATTCTTGGTTACCTAATTGAGTGAGAACCGGTTTCAACCTTGCAATGTACTTAAATAATACGTTTAGGCAAACAAATGTTTCGGTGTATACGGGGTCAATTAAACCTTATTATAATAGTACACACATGTGTATTAATGCTATTGGACATACGTAATAATTATGCGATAAATAGCTAGGTACCTACTCATTTTATCAACAAAGAACCTTGAAATTAGTGAATATATAATTTATAAATACCCGTACTTAGCATGTATGTGGAGTAATAATAACAGGAGCTCGTCGTATGACTATACTTGCCGGGGACAGATTACGCGCTAATGGTCAGGTAGGCCTACATGACACCTACTGCAATAGTCCTCATATATTGTTTCCAGTCCTAAGATTTTATTACAGTCGGAGAATTTCCACTCAAATGTACTAAGGTATATATACTTACGCATTCATTTTAATACACTACGGATCTAGGGCGATCTCGCTTACGCCTTGCGTATGTATCTAGTATTTATACCTAGATATTATTCTTCCCATACATGTAGAGATAATATAAACGCGATTTTAGAGAGCTCTGATGATAATAAAGAAATGAACACGGCTTTTTGCTGTTTTGTAGCGCAAATCAACCCCTTTCGTTAGAGGGGGAGGGGTGAGGAGGCCGGGCTCCTCAGACAAGCCAAACAATAAAGGAGCTCAATTATCTTTATCCACGTCACCGCAATTTGAACGGCATCGTGCGCGCGCCGTCCCGCTAGTGTAGGGAGGTGGACCGTCTCCCCCTTTTCGGTCCCAAAAATATTTTTTATAGGGTGCGCCCATAAACAACCCAGTACATCTTCGGGATTCTTCCCATCTACGGGAAACTCTAAACCAGAAGACACAGAAGCCTTCTCTAGTACGTTGAACTGTTGAGGCAGGTGCAATAGCGCCGCGTACCAATAATATGTCCCTCCGAAAAAAAGAAAACTACCCTTACATAGGTTAGGTGAACTTCCCTACCATGATTCAAGCCTTGTCGTGGCGGTGGGGCTTGGTAGCCTGGGGTGAACCCAGGCGAAGCCAATTAAACTGAGGGGGATCTTTACACCCCTCTTATAAGAATAGGGGGCTTAAAGTTCTGGAGGAGGAATCAATCCCGGTACCCCTCTTGTGTTGTTCTCTTTGTCTATCTGTGGAGGTGGAGTTGGTCCCTTAGGGGGCTGACTAGCCGTCGAGGTGCCTTGATGATTGTTGTTCCGGGGCACATCACCAAGGGCGGCACTGATGGCACTCGCGGTGGTTTTTGTGGGTATTCGGCATTATCATGTGTCCCGAGTCCCACACACCACTGGACCCTACCCAAGGCCGGTGAAGAATGCGTTTACCCGCGTCAACAAAAAAAAAAAATTATTTGTAATTCATCTATACCTGTTAAAGTGTATAAATTATTGATTGATTTAGTGAAAGTTACCCGCTACGTTCCTAGTCTATGTATGTGATATCTAAACATATTATAAAACAAAAGCACTGAAAGCTGTCAGTCTCTATGTGGTTGATTTTCTCACAATCTACTGGCCGGATTTTCAAGCCGTTTTCACACATGGAAGAACGAAAGGAATTTACTATTGCATGATCTACTGAGGTAACAATCAGGGCCTTATTATACACGGGCGGAAACGAATAACTGTAATTTTTTTTATTAGGAGAATTTACAGAATTTCTTCAATTTATAAAGAATATGAAATATATTTCCGTTGATTTAAGTCCTAACGAAAACAGCACCGGGCAAGGCTAACGTGGTGTGATGAGACTATTATTATTACGATACAAGAGATACTATTATTATTACGATTCTAAGGTTTTAAGGGTTATTTTCTCAGGTATATTTTACGTCAACTCGTCAATACTCAAAAACTGATAAATTTTAAGTACATTCCTAAATATAGGTTGCGTTCTGTTGCTAGGTGTTTGAATAAATAAATACGAAATAATTACGAATATGAAAAGAACGTGAAATATTATACAAAATTACACTGAATTATTAAATTATTTGCAAGAATATTCATAAAAGGTATCAAGACCTTGATATTTACTTTTAAACGTAGTGAAGATATTAAAAGCTGACCTCGGAGTAGGTACACGTACCTGCTAGGTATTTGCTGCATAGTTGCGAGTGGAGAGAATATTTCAAAGGCTTTATTACATAAAAGGAAACGTACAAAAATTGTATGAATTCCATTTTGTTTGACTGGTATTGTAATACTGATACAAGTAAATAAAGGAAACGATATGTATGACAATTTTGTTCATGTAAATTCATGAATTCATCTAAATTTTAATGATATTTTTTTTTAATCTTTCCACGTTATTTTACGTTAGTTTATTCTACCATTGCTACATTCATACAGTGATAGTGTGAGGTCATTTATCGATCGTCATCTCGCTATAGACGTGGACCTAATTCCTAACAAATAATTAGATATGCTTGGATAAAGCAAATCTGATTAAAATGTAAAAAATACTATATAAGGTACTTAAAAAAGTACACATGTAATTAAAGAAAATATGATAATTAATGCGTGCCGAAGCTGGGGGTTGCCCCAACATCCGTATGTAATTTCACCATAAACGGTAACGACACCACGCCAAGCTCCTAAAATAACAACAGACAAATATGTAACCTGCCCATTGTCAGAAGTGACATTTGCTATCAGGCTTATAAGCGCTATCTTTGTATATAATTAAAAACTACGGAAAAAAGTTTACGTATAATAAAACATATTACAGACGTACACATAAATTTATATTCAAACCACCACCCCCACGTTTCACTCGCGTAACTCCTCTCCTATCAGTCGTAGCGTCATGGTCTACAGCCTTGGCATTACTCGATAAATGGACTACTTTTAATCTAATTTTAATGTTGGAACACAAAAAATATTTTTTTTCAATTCGAGCCCCTAGTTCCTGAGATAAGCGCGTTCATACAAACGAACAAACTATTCAGCTTAGTTAGCTTAGTTGGCTTAGTATGAAATATAGATTAAGTCTGGGTATTTTTCTTTGTCCATGGAATACCGTTGTTCATATATACCATTGTGTACCATTATATAATGGTATAAGTGAACCTTCACCTTAGGAATTATCAAGGTTTAAGCTTTCTTGACTAGGGTGAAGCTCTGGATCTGAGGTAGTCGCCCTTCTCTACTTTGTTCCCTTTGATGATGAAGAATGTACCTCGCCTTTGTTCCCTCTTTTAGCAATAGAAGTACCTCAGGGTATATTTCATCAAAAGAGGTAAGAAAAGATTTGAGGACCCTATTGCAATGTCCTGATATTAAAAAGTCTGTTCGCGGAACAACTTTTCTCTTTTGCGAAATCAGAATCTATCCCTTCTTGGGCACTGGCTATCCACCAAGTTTCTTGTTAACGGAGCATCTCATCATGGCAGTTATTGGCACCCCTTGTGAGCCAAAGACAAACCAATAACAAAAACGTTGCGTTATGCAAATTACCGTCGCGTTAATTGTTTCAACGTAAACGATGAATAAAAATGCGACCCACATAAACCTTTATGTGGGTCGCATTTCTACAGCATTTAATACTTACTAACATTATCGCTACGACTCGACTGTTCACTCAGGCACGACACCTCTCTCTCTCTCTATTCTACAACCAAGACGAAGTTCAAGTCAGACCACAACTCACAAGTTCGACCACGAAGTGTCCGAACAACATCTTTAGAGACGGAACTAATCCCAATACGATCCGCGATTATCCTAGCTCAAATAATACCGCCGTTAGGTACCGATTAGTTATTGTGAGAGTATTACAAGCGACTCCTTTCACCCATCAGGAGGTGAATGGAGGGACGGCCCCCCTGGCTAGGACCATATCCATGAGCCAAACGTCCACGTCAACGCCGGAGCTATTTTAAGTACCGCGTGCGAGCTGCCCCCGATGTCAGAGTCTGAGATGTCTAGGTCCCTCGGGCCATTGATAATAAGATTTAAATTAGCTGTTAAAATACTCTCATATCAGGATGAATCTCTCCCATCTCCCTCTCTCTCGAACCCAAACCTGGTCTAACACTCATAGCAATCAGATAAAGCTATATTGGGCTTCTCTTCACTTCCGAAAAAAGAATCGAATGCGACGGAAAGACATCGAACCGTTTGTAAGAAGTAATGGTAGTACCCCATACTGCATGTATGGCTAATGATGGGTGGCTGGCTCACAAATACTGGCCGCAAAGGGCCAGCTAGACTGTCATGTTCATGAGTATTTGGTGGCCCATTCGAGGTCGAGGTGGAGGTGGAGTGGAACACATCCGCATAACATTTATGTGGATATCTATGGGCGTCAGCAGTCACTGTCATCGAATAGGGATGTCGATACTATCCCAAGAAAACAGGAACAGTACCACGTTGCGTGCGGTGCTTGTTTCAAAACAGTATACAATTGACAACTCCACACAAACCATAGACAATACAAGCAAGTATATAATAAAACTTAATATTGAAAAATGACATTTTTTTTACCTGACGTACTAACATTTATTTTTCACATTGGTAATCAATATAAAATCAAATACAGAGTAGAAGTTATAATTATATTGATTGTAAACCAAAGTGAAGACTCCATCATGAAGATTCCTTACACAGTCTCTTTAAACACTCGCGAAGCGTACAGAACTTCGAAAATTATGAAGAGTTCCTCAGGTGAGGTTGAGCGTAAAATTGTGGCTGAGGATTTCGAATGGGATGATGACGTCACACCTGCGCCGCTGACGTATTTTGCCGCTCTAGCCCTATCCAGAATATTCCACAGAATTAATCCGTTGCAATTGATTTTACAAAAGGACATTAACATGCTGATGGATTTGTATCCGGCTGATATCCCACTCAAATTTAGTGTACCATTAATTAAGGTAAGCATCATAATAATAATGTTGCCCTAGCTGGATTTCCGCCACGGCGGCCATTTCTATAAAGATTTACCAACTGCGCAGGACATATTATAGTGCACAAGTGTGTGCACGGACAAAAGCGCACTCCCTGTTCCCTCATGCTCCTACTACGATGGGACGGAGATCCGACACGACCGGAAGGAAATCAGGCGCAGGGCCGAGGGCATAACGTGCCCACTCCGTTATTAGAAATATTTTACGAGTTTACTGGGGTGTCGTTACCAATTTATGGTGAAATTACATAGAGATGTTAAGGAAACCACCCACCTACCACACACATTAATGATTAGATTTTTTTAAATTACTGATATCATATATTACGTATATTTTATTCGTGGCTTATATCGTTTTTTACATTTCAATTAGTTTTCATTTATCCAAGCATGTCCACTTATGTGCTAGATATAAGATCCACATCTGTAGCGAGATAGCGATCGAGCAATGATCACATATTATTACTGTATGAATTTACGGATCTGCCAACGAGCTCATATCAAACTGTCGTATCGGCTAAACGACCGTGGCCGTGCTGAAGCCATAACACCTGTCCGGGGTGCAAGGAGTAAGGGGGACGGCTCTCCCAATAATGGCAGCTCAACCACTCTCCAGGCCCCACGAGAATGCAAGGTCAACTTGGTCTCTCGTTAGATAAAGGCGATGAGGGGACCCGGTCCCCTCGGCCAAGACACGTACGCTGCAATGCATCGTCACCTTCCTACTACATACGAAGGAATACATGTGCAGTAATTGGAATTACCCAACTTCACAGAACTGCAGCATTTCGGGGCAGTTTTAGATATTCAGCTACTACGAGGGGTGATTGATAAGTATCCGAAACGACAAAGAAAAACTTTAATAATCTATATACAATTTTATTTTTCAATAGTCTCCTTCTACCTCGATTCGTTTAGTCCAGCGCTACTCAAATGCCGTTATACCACTTTGATCAGGTGTTTCCTCTAACCGATGACAATGACTTCATCATTTGATGAAAATCTTCGGCCACCTAACCAATATATAATAATAACTTACAACATATTTATGTACTTTGTAAATTAATTCACGTCTGTGTTACGTACGTTATTTTTATGACCATAATAATATTGGCAGACAATTCCAGTTTATTTTATGCTAGCTTTATAAATTGAATGGGTTTACTTATATCTAACATTCTTTTATTATTATATAGTCAATGAAAAGCGGTGTCGGTAATCCTTAGTTCTCCGTCGCATGACGATTCACGTCCATTTCATTGCTCCTCACACTGCATTGCTGTACAGATAGCACTGCTGTTAATTTGTTGTTTATACGATGATTTTTTATTATTACTTTACTTGTACGTCCTTTAGCATTGTTATTTTGTTGCCTTTGTATTGCAATGGTGTAGGATTACTGAATAAATATATTTCTATTTCTACTTCAATACGAACGAATAGAAAAGTGATCCCACAGTCTGACATCGTCCGGAACATTGGTGAACAACTCATGTGACTTAAAAATAAACAATGACAAAAATACACTACCAAAGCTAACGCGCTCTGTTTCGTAACAATCGAAGTTTGTTTAACTAGTTTATGGATAGATTCATCATATCATAAGATTTTTACATCTTTCCTTTATAGCATATTCATATATATCATAGGCAAGTGTGGTAGCATAGTAATAGTCATTATCATCATCATGCTGGTATCGGGTGAGTGCAAAAGAAGAAGATTGACGCAATATTTTTTTAGGATGAACAATATTGGAAGAGATCTTTCCAATCGAAGTTCGGCACGGGTGAAGGGAGCACGCTTTGGAAGGGAAAGTATTTGTCGGCGTGTCTCCAAGAGTACTTAGAGAACGTCAATCCTGATGTTTTTATAGAAGAAGATGCCGCCGAACTTGCATCGTTGGTAACTATGTCAATTCATCTTGACGTTCATAAAAATATAAATAATCAAAAAATGCAGTAGATTCTCCTTAAAATTATCCGATGCGATCTCCAATGAGCATCGCGGCTGCCATCTAAATCTGACAAATGTTGTGTGTTGCTATTGCATATTTATTTGAAAAAGGGACACCAATAACCGCCCATACAATTCAGCATCATCAGCAGGATGGCGTTCACTGCTGGACATAGGCCTCCCGAGTATATACACCAATACATACCTGCCAAAATAGTGTACTTAATCTTCATATTCGGCAAAATAATGTCACCATCTGTTGGTAAGTTAGTAAGTTATTAAACATCTGCACAAAAACAGGCTTGAATAGTTAAGCTAGTCAAGCAATGAACAGCGATGCTGAAAATACGGGTGGAATGAGATAAAAATACGGGTGGAATGAGATAAAAATAAAACAAATCGTGCATGTGAATGAACGCCAATTTTAACGCAAATTTTGA
>JAFELO010000439.1:416667-433062 GCA_017140195.1 Eumaeus atala | reverse complement strand
ATATTTATAGATACGATTCGATATATTTAAATCTGGCCGAGTGAAGATTGATAAGTCTACGCGATATAATGCTTTAATAAAGTTTAACTATGATCTGTGATATTCCAGTGAACTTAAAAAATAAACTAACACTTCTTTTCAGGTAAGTCCATATATTTTCAAACTGTCATTAAAACAATTAAAAATGGTACGACAGCCATTGCCGGTTATATCTTTTAAAAAAGATGTCGAAGATATGTGCCCCTTTAGCGTGACAAAAATATACCATCATATACCTTTAGAGATCATATTACAAAAGTTGTACAATTTACAAGAAATATCTTTGATTTTCGGAGTAAACAACCTCCAAGATGAATATTTACCTCGTTATTTCGAATTTTCTCACGAAGACTGCGAGTCCCTATGCAGAGGTCTCAAACACCTAGGACATTTGAAGACATTCCGCATCAATCGAAGTAATTTAGACTCATCGAAAGCCAAACTCATACTGCAGAATCTCGTCAAAAAAGAAACTATTGTGGAGTTGGATTTTAATCATTGTAAAATAGGTGATTACGGCATGAAAGCGTTGGCTGGTTTCATAATGGTGCATAAAAACTTGAGCATAGTCAGAGTGGCGAACAATCGTTTCAATGAGGTCGGCGTGCAGGGTATTTCCTATGCCTTACAAATGAAGCCTGCAGCACCCATAGAGTTGCTTGGTTAGTAGTTAAACAGATATTATTGTATTCATATAATCATAATGTTGATACAAAACAATTCACGCTCGGCATTACTTGGTTTGAATTGTTTTTACCTCTCATATAAATGAGATATTGTGTAATAAACAACCATAGCTTAATTTAACCGTAAGTGAGAGATATCTCTATTAAAAACAATGTTGGTTTGTTTGTCATTTATGGACTATGACAGGGGTCCCCAAGCCGAGCCGGCGCGGCGTCTGCGGAAGTGAGAAGGGGTGCCGCGAAGTGAGAATAGGGTCGCCGCGTAGCTGGAAAAACCAATATCCCAATAGCGCTGTCAACAGTTGAAGAATGCGACGACCACCAGACTTCACACAATGCATTTATCAATTTGCCTAATCTTTAGTTTATCTTTTTCAATAATCTAAGTGCTCCGCGAATGTAAGGTTTGCGCTATTTCAGTCTGGCCTATCGTAGGGGTTCCCTGAATAAAATGGAGATAGGGCATTGATTTTCTTCTTTGTTGAGATGTTGTTCCCTATAATTCAAAAAAGGAAAAATCAGCAATACATATATCTGTTTGAACAATGAAAGTAGATTTACCCCGCTGGTACCGAGCACTTTTTGGTTGGTTTTATTCCGAAACATCTACACGTTATAAAGCAAAGTCTCCTAAAAGCTGTTGGCCCGTATGTGATTTTGTCAAAATTCACTCAAACGAGTGTTGATGCAGTTTTCACCAATAAATAGAGTGAATCCCCAGAAAGATTGTGGTATATAATTTGTTGGCTACTATTACTGACTTACGAAGCCGGGGCGCATCGCTAGAATCTACAGAAAGCAGTTGTACTGTGTCGCCAAAATATCAATCCTCAACTTATTCGTGACCCTGAGACATTGATTTACAAGAACACCGACACAGCCAGCGTCTAAAAATCGTCCGTATAAATGATGAGTACATGTAATGTTATGCACACTTTGTGAACACAACTTAAGATCAAGCGCGTAAGGTTGTCTTTGCCGAGCTTATATTTGTAGAAATAAAATAACGCTATTTTAGAGAGCCCTAATAATAAATAAATCAAGAATACGGCTTTTTGCTGATTTGTAACGACTCCTTCCGTCAGAGGGGGGGGGGGTGAGGAGACCGGCCTCCTCAGATAAGCCAAACATTAAACGAGCTCAATTATCCTTATCCACGATACCGCAACTTAAACGGCATCGTGCGTGCGCCGTCACACTAGTATGGGGAGGGGGACCGCTTCCCCCTTTTTGGTCTCAAAAATAGTTATTATAGGGTACGCCCATAATCAACACGGTACATCTCTTCCCATCTGCGGTAAAAGAAGGAGGGTCCGACCCCCCCCTATCGTCTCCCTAAACCTGAAGACACAAAAGTTTTCGTAGTCAGTGGAACCGTTGAGGCTGGACAAGCGCCGCCAACCAGTATTATGTCCCTCCGAAAAAAAAAAAGTTTATGTACAACCTTGGATGCTTTAAAATGACAGTTCAGTATGAATTCGTGTATCTTGTATTTTTGTAAATCGATAACAATTTGGATTTGTTTAATAATGTAAGTCTATTTCATCAAAGAAAATACCCTGGTCATGATAGGTCTTCCAGTTCTTCCACCCCGCACTATAATGCAAGGCCAACTATAGCTATCGCGTGTGAGCTGTCTCCCCCCTAAGAGACGGGGCGAGGGGGACCCGGTCCTCGATCGACCAAGATAATAATAGCTAGTTTCGCTAATTGATGCTTGCGGGAAATGATCGGGGGGTCTGACCCCCTATCGACCACAGTCTCACCTAGACCGTCGCTCGACGTATCTTATAGTAACCGATGAAGATGCACTGGACACTTCCGTTGAAAAAAATATGGGCGACACTACCGGGGAGGCGCATAGGCCACATGATGTTATGTCACAAAAGACATATCCTGTCGCGTATCGTGTGACTTCTGAGTGTCCAGTAACCCATTGGTAAGGAGGACAGAGGAAAACACTTCTAATTATATATTATAGGGGACAAATTAACATTCACAACCGCTTCATGACTCCTTACGCCAATTAACATCCGTACGATTTGCAAAGATTCTGTGCTCGTTTGTCCATGACTGACATTGACGATTAAGATTTCAGCTTGAACAACATGTCCCTGGAGTGCGCCACTATTCTGGCGGCCGCTTTGGTGAGATGCCGGGAAAAGCCGAGAATATTAATTATCAATTCTTGTAACTTCCACGGAGCTTCGGCTGCAAAGGTTTGTTTTATTGTAAAATATCATTTTACAATTTTTTTTGTGACGCATGGGCACGCATTTACGCCATAACTGGCCCTGGGTGGGATCCAGTGGTGTGTGGGGCACGGCACATTATAGTGCTGAATATCCAGTATAGGATAACACAGCCAAATTTGACACAGTGCAATGGGGTGTGGTTCCCACCTTGCCCCGTGCGCAGAAGCATCTTCTCCTCTTGCTTCTTCTTCTTCTTATATGAACAGGGAGCAGCCTTGGTTCAATTAGCCTCGGGTTTGTCCCAGGCTACTGAGCCCCACCGCCACGACAAGGCTAGAATGGTGGGGAATGTACTTTACAACTGTTTTATTAAGAGGTAGTGCTGTGTTGTAGCGGAACAGGGCCGGGAAGGTATCTCTCGTTCACATGATACCACCGTAAAGTCACAGCTTCACTGTCCCATGCATTGTTCGTAACTCCTTGTGGCTCTTTGGAGGAGAGTAGGAGGGAACGTCTCCCTTTCGCATTTGTATAACAATTATGCTGATGTTTATGGCCGTCAGTTTATCCGCCTCATAAAAAACCTATAATAAGATATTGAGGTTTTCAAGAAAACTTACGTTTCATGACGGTCATTTACCCCTTCTGAGTATATTTATATTTTTATGATAAAGAGCGTCAAACGAGTAAGCGAAGCCGATTTGGTGAGTTTAACTGCACATTAACTTCTGCACGATAATGCAGATGCGTGACCCTCCACCTCCACCATAAATGCGTTACCTGCTACTTACAAATCGTACGAAACGCGGCATTGTGGCCGTTGCGTTAGGGCATGGGCCGTATCAAGTCGGCATAACTTGTAGTATGGCACTAACTTTTTCTAAAAAAAATATAACGTAATCATTACACTACAATACAATATCATTCTAACATTAACCAAGGCCATCCCAAGACAAGGAGTAGTATAGATTGTGACAGTCTGTGCCGTTAGCAGCACAAAGAATAACTACAGGATCCTTGCAACAATGTCACAGCGATAAGGTTGACATTTGAAAGGCTTTTGGTTAAAATTAAAATCAATACTTTACTCAAAGATTTTTTATTAAGATTTCAGCTAAGCGAATTAAGGGTAAAATTATATGTCACGTTTCAGCATAAAAACGTTTTGATTTCATTTATCATGCCAGGTACAGATAAAACCACGAAAAAGTTAACGTATCTATACGGTAGCTTATGTCGTATTCTGGTACATAAGCTACAAGATTGCCAAGTTTCATCAAAATCCGATCATTCGTTTTGGCGCTATGGCGTAACAAACATCCATACATCCCTATAATATTAGTAAGATTATGTATATGGATCAAATATTTCGGTGAAACTGAAAGTTTACTGTGATTATACCTCACAAATATAACCTAGACTATTAATTGCCTGGTGAGATTTCTCTAAGTGTCTAATAATATAAATCTCATCATGTTGAGATTTCTCTAAGTGTCTAATAATATAAATCTAATCTCATCAGGCCAATGACGACTAATATCTTTGCAGATCGCTGGGTTGCTCAGCCTTAATCGAGGGCTGACTAGATTAGACATGGCTGCCAATAACTTGTCCGGCGATGCCGAAAAAAAGTTAATTGAAGCCCTGGAGAGAAATAAAAAGCTGCTGAAACTCGATTTGCGTAGAACGCGTAAGAGTCAATCACAAACTTTCTAAAACCCATTAGGAGCGTCGTTGAATTTCCAAATAAGGGTTCCTTCGAAAGTATAGTCCCTAATGGGGAATTTATTTATAATAATTATTATTAATTTATTTATACGATATAACATCGATATTCGGCTGTTCCACGACCAATAATAATAATAATCATCTGTAGAAGTCCACAGGTCACAGCGCGTTAACGTACCGCAGGGACTTGTGTCACAGGTGTTACAGGACACCAAAAATATATTTAATAATATTTTATATATTTAAGTTATTTTATACACTTATTCGAGATTATTATTAATTAAAACACACATATAGAGAAACATCGATGACCTAGGTGGGAATGAAACCCGATACCTGTGGCTTGATTTGCTCGATACTTTCGTACCCGCTTTCGTTATAATTGCACTACGCCAATCGGTGGTTACGGTTGGGTATGAGACCCTTAAAGTGTTTTTCGCTCAGAGAAAATTGGCAGAAAGTACTCCACGTGAGCTCCGGTTAATCAATATTTTTATTCTAACTTGTATGCTGTAAGAGCTTTCTCCTGTTGGATTTCAAACCTAAACACATTTTATTCTGATTACGTGTTCTGTTGTTCAAACAACAACCCCAGACCACTGGTATTTAACTTATTTATTATGTCCACACGGCAAATTGATGCATTAACATACAAACAAAACAATTGTCCCTAGTGTCTAATGTTATTTCATCGTGTATATAAATAGACGTATATACATATATGGGATCAGTCCCCTTTAAAACCCCTAACCTAGTCAACGATTAGGATGTATTGAGCTTCACTCGTATCTACGTACTCCTTTATATACTTAGTCTTACCATAAATATTATAACTGATTGTAACAGAGAGAAAAAAAAAGTTTAATATACAAATATAAAACAATTGAAAATATTAAAAACTTATTCGAAGTGGTCCCCATTGGCTCTTCCAATACAGTCCTATAAACGTTGAGGCCAGTTATGGAAGCACGCACTCTTTCCATTGGGAAACTTTCCACTTCCAGTCGTATAGATTGTTTTATCATAGGCGTTACACCTGACAATAAACCATAACCCAGCGGTTTAGTGTCGGGACTATATGATGGGTTTAGTCTTTAGCTCTGATCAAGACTGGATAGTTTTAAACAAGATTGGGTGGATCGAGCATTATGATCTGGTCCCGAGCCTTGCTGGAAGGACCATACTTGGTTATTGAACATGTTGTTATTAAGGGGCTTAACTAAGGAAGGTCCCAAGAATGGCATATTTATACACTTGTGCCGATGTTTTGATGCCTTTTTTCACAAAAACATGTCTCAGTCCCTCCTTCAAAGCACCCCACCAAACCATCTCCGAAGTCGTATATTTTTGTTAAAGTGTTGCACAATTGTAAAAAAAATCTCACCCGTAAACAAAATTTATCTGTGACTTCCCTTTGCATACCGCTTCAGTGGTTGTTTCAATTTTATCACACTATTCATCTTTAATTTATCAGTTAAAAATGACCAATGCGTCTCTAATAGGCTGCAAGCCCTAAGTCATCTCTTAAGATACGCGACATGGTTTTAGATGCTATCTTCATTTCCCGAGATAAAATCTTTTGTCCGAAAGGACTGGATTTCTTCGAATTCTTTTCCCTACTGCTTTGACCACCTTTTTCGTACGAACATTAAGTGGACGGGCAGATATTTCTATGTCACACACAGGGGGAGTCTCATTGTACCTATTTATAGATCACTACACAAACATTTGATTAATATGTAGTGTATGGCGATTCTCAAAAATTGCTTACTACTTATTGTAATGCAATCACAGCGATTTTGTTCCCTATACCATCCCACCCCTTTTTTCTATCGCAAAACATTGTACAGTGTATAGAGCCAAAATGAGAAAACACAATGAACAATCGTGTAAAGATGGCAAATTCTAAAAAATGTACAATTTTTATTTTTAATTGTAATAGTATTTATGGCAAGACTATATATTCTTAAACAAGCCATTTTTCGTTAAAATAATTTAAATACATGTAAACATTTCAATTAATAAGATTACAAACCTATAGTTAGGGAACCCCAATGGTGATTTATGGCAAAACGTAGTAAAAGAAAATTTCTTATAAAACTTTTTAACTCTCAAGCCTACAACTCAATTCTCTTATACAAATCACATGCCTTATGCGATATAATCAACAGCTGCTGTTTATCTTCACTGTCACGTGTACTCGTGTGTATAACCTCAGGGGTATCTGTGTGTGTGTGTGTCGGTGGTCGGTGGTCACTTACCATCCGATCATCATATTAGTAGTTAGTTTGCCATCTATGTTATATTATGTCTATAACGTATTTGAATGTCTTTAAAAATCCTAGCAAATAGTGTTACCTAACTGAGTGTCAAGAACATCCCAATAAAAATGACACAAAACTAAAAGAAACCACGATTGGCTTAGTGAAGTGTATTTTATCTTCTTCACGTTCGCCTGACTTGGGACGTAAGTTGGCGAATGCGTAACGAGAGCGTTACGGAAAGATCAACGAAAATTGAGAGCGAAATATAGATTAGTGAAAATAGAAAGAGAGAGTGACGTTTCGTATATGGGTACAAGAGGGAGAGATGTAAACACACGTTTCCTTTCTCTTTTTCTCTCATAGCCACAGCTTCGTGTACCTAAAGACGTTACAATTTGATCGTGTGTGTTTCGTTGTAGTTTTATTTTTAAATAATCGAACGGTAAACGTAGCAATATAGAAGAAAAGTACGTATTCACCTTAGCATTTTATATTAGAAAACAAGTTTTTTTTCTTTATAATCTGAGGGGCTGTGGATACTTCGAGGCGTCAGCATAGGCATCAACCGACGCCCATAGACATCCACATATTTTATGTAGATGAACTCTCTTCCAACGCCCTATGGGACCACCACTCTAGTCACAAACTGCACAAAATGCAGACCGCATAACAAATAAACATGATGGGGAACAAGAATTACGTCAGTTGTGTCTAGTACTCACCTATCAACATCAGGCAAATGGACTGCATGTTCGCTCCTAAAATAAATCAATAAAAATATTCAAGGCATATCCGATGAAACTCAAGCGAAGGTGGATGAGTTGCTGGCGAGGAACGAAGGCCTGCGCAACGTGAAGCTGGAGCCAAGCGACGAGATCCCGCCCCTGTACCTCAACGAGCCGGAGTACCTGGTGTGGGAGTATAATCCGGATAACCCGGAGTACGTCCCCGGGAGGTATCCCGTCAGGGTTCCTGAAGTGTAGAAAGAGAATAAAAGTTGGAATTAAAATCATTTTAGATAAAATCATCCCTCGGGCTTTCTGTAGTTATTTTGATTAGGTGTTACAAAAAATTGACAGTGTTCAATATACTCGTAAACATAGGAGTAGCTGTACCTAC
The DNA here is from genome assembly GCA_017140195.1 of Eumaeus atala. Lineage (NCBI taxonomy): Eukaryota > Metazoa > Arthropoda > Insecta > Lepidoptera > Lycaenidae > Eumaeus > Eumaeus atala. The sequence goes on along the minus strand of JAFELO010000439.1, from coordinate 425,031 downwards.
CCAAATAGGGAGTTGGTGAAGAATTTTCGAAGTTCACTCCTTAAGAATCGTAATCGTCCACGGTAAGGAAAAAAATTGTGAAATTGTGTGCAGTATAATGTAACGCTAAGCTTAACGCGGAGTGCTTTTTTATAATATAGGGAGGGCAAACGAGTAATCGATGCTTTTTGACGTCCACCGCCGCCCATAGACATCCGTATTATTGTTGTCATGTAGACGCGTTGCCCTCCTGTCCTCCTCCCTTACAATATTCCACCGGCTACTCTGATGAAGGGAGTTGTACTTACCCGGTCTTTTTGGCCCAATTCGACGGCAATGCAACATATGACTCAAAATTAAAATATTTTATTCAGAAAAGGATATTACAAACCTTTTTTGAAAGTCGTTACTTCACGATGTACCGGTTCAACCCTAACCGAGACCTGAAAAGAACAGGCGAAACAAGCACGGCGGTACTGATGACTCGAAATAATACATACAGGTTACATTATAATTGCCTTTCATTCTATCACAATTTATTACAAAAATTCCGAAATTGCCTGCAGAGAGAGTTTTATTCCCAAGGTAGATATTAGGTAGGTAGGTACCACATAAACGGTCTTTTAGGGTGTTTTTAAATTTACTAATTGAAGTATGTTGAACGTTTTCGGGGATCCTAATGTATTGAAGTATACAAACCCTTCAAACTAATTACTCGCATCTACGATATGATCACTACTCATTAATCTTATCACTGTATCAGTTAGTATTGAGTATTTTTAGTACGAATATCACTTTTTTTCATCAAAATCGTTTATCGTCGCTTACGTCGACCTTACATTCCAGAATCATTTTCGTTCTTACAGAGTGAACTCAAGCCGGGTGTCCGAAAAGGAAATAATATTTTCAGTTCCGGTGTTCCGAATCAGTTGTATTTCTACAATTGTTATAATTATGATGATAGCTGCATCAATCTTGTAGTTATCATCACCAAGCAGTCGTAATATACCAAATGACGTCACCGGAACATTGTGTACGTAAACCATCACAGTTACCTGAAGAGCGCAGATCGACACCGTATCTAGCTCCGGATACAGGGGTTGACTAAAGGAGGCTGTAGTTCGGTCCTAACTTGGGTAGACATGTAGTAATGAACAATGTTCAAAATTAAGTTGTCTGAAATGTATAGGGGGACTCTCCGAATTCTAAGATCCGGACCCAAGCAGAGATTTATGAAGGCACCGCGTCTATGAAAGCGTTACACACTTATGTGTTGATGTGTTACGTCGGGATGATATATGAAAGGGTTCGTTACACTTCTAGGTCTAGGTGAGGCATATTATATGTATAAATAATACATCAAGGAGGTACACAGTCCCGGTATCCTCGCCTCATGGCCCTTGGGCCGCACTCCGTATTGTATGTGTCCAAGACATCCGTAAGTCATCACAGCAGCTGTAATTACAAGACATGTAACAGAAAACATAAGGTTTATATATAATATTCCATCTTCGTCCTTGTCCCATTCCGTCACTATGTGACATGATATCGACGACTACCTAATCTAGAGGTATGATGAGAGCGCCATCTTTTACACAAATCGACTGCGAAAACCAGACTCAAGTCGTATATTAATTCGAAACCGAATACCAACAAAAATCAGGATTTCCTTACAATGTTTCCCTTCGCCGTAAGAATAGTAAGAAAATGTGTACAAGTCAGAAGAACTTATTGGTACATAGCGAGGTTTGAATCTGGACTATCGGGATGGACGTCCAAAGCTAACCACTGCACCACCGGGGCTTTTAGATGATGATATTAGATAAAACGGTCTAACAATAAAGGTACTAAATTGAAAGCGCTCAGACCTTGTAACGTTTTAAGCGTCGATAATCTCAAAAAAAAGATTATCGGAGCTTAAAATATAACGGCACAAAGTAAAAAGATGCATTTAATCGTTTTACGAATAACGTATCTCCAGGTATTAGCGAAATTAACTTTTCCATTGTGCTCATAGTTGACATAACAGTAAGCCTCCTCCACAATGAATTGAGATTTGTTTACGAATTTAGCGAGGGACGCAAAAAAATATTGGCATAGCCAAATTAATTATTTAACAAAATGCCCACGATTCAGTCAAGTGGCGGTGGGGCTCAGTGGCCCCAAAGGAGATCCTCGGGCATCTTGGGTGTAGTCAATTGAACCAAGGGGACTGTTTTTTTATATCTCTCTTATAGGAATCTCTTCCTGAATGAGTGATAGAGGAGCGCTTTTGCGGACAGGGCAGGGCGCGACGAAGGAAATCTCACCTCATTGCACTGTCCAAGAGTTTGGGGGCCAAAAAAATGTATGCTGACTGGTAATAACGGATCTGCTGTATTTAAGTTTATAGAAATATGCGTAAGGGAGCATACGAGCAGTCAGTGGCCTTTGGTGACTACATACTACCGAGAAGAGACTCCTATAAATGTCCCGATCTGAGGTCCTGTTTTTTTTCTTTTTTTTTTTCGGAGCGACCTACTGCTGGTTGGCGCGCTTGACCAGCCTCAACAGTTCGACTAACTAGCAAAGACTTTTGTGTCTACAGGTTCAGGGAGATGATAGGGAGACAGACCCCCCTCTTTTCCCGCAGATGGGAAGAGATATCCGGATTGATTGTGGGCGTACCCTATAGTAACTGTTTTGGGACCGAAAAGGGGGAAGCGGTCCCCTCCCCACACTAGTGGGACGGCGCGCGAACGATGCCGTTTAAATTACGGTGTCGTGGATCAGGATAATTGAGCTCGTTTAATGTTTGGCTTATCTGAGGAGGCCGGCCTCCTGACCCCCCCCCCTCTGACGGGAGGGGTTGATTTGCGCTACAAATCAGCAAAAAGCTATGTTCTTGATTTATTTATTTTTATTGGAGCTCTCCAAAGTCGCGTTATTTTATCTCCAGAAATCTAAGCTCTTAACTTACGGATTCGAACCCGGCTCGTTTCCGTAAGCAGTGTGTGAGTTTGTCATTCATGAGCCCTGTAGATACATCCGCCTCCCTTATACCATCCTCTTATATGAACTACCAGTATCCAGACTCTCACATCACAATTCAATTGCAATGCGTTCACGGGGTAAACCTAGTATCATTATTTTGAAGGATAACTTCCTTACTCACGCTGGACTTAGAATTAAGTTGGTGAATGCGTGACAAGAGCGTTACAAAAACGAGGCCAACGGAAATTGAGAGAAAGATTTAAGTTACTGAAGATAGAAAAGGAGAGAGTTATGTTTCGTATATCATTGTAGAAAGATATATTTCCTTTCTCTCGTCCACTCATAGCCAATGCATAAAATAAAATTCAGTTAGTTTTACTTCAGCCGTGTAGTCTAAGCGCACGAGCATTTTTGCTGATCGTGACACTATCGTTTTCTAGAATCATCTCCCAGTCCAATTAACACAGGCAATGGATAATGCGTCAATGACATAGGAAACTGACCTCAATACTTATGGACTGCTGACCCTAGAGATCGCCATTGACAGCAAGAAGTTATATCTACCTGGTTGCAATAGTTGCCTGAGGTAGACGTATTCGTGTACGACTTCGGAAATAGTACCGTTGACGTTGACCGGCCTAGGGAGAACGTGTTCGTTGAATATGACCTTTGTCTTGTCCAAGTTTATCCTAAGGCATGGCAATGCATCGGGAGGATTCATTTAGGCTGTGCAATATTTCCTGCAAGCTCTCCAACGATTCGGCCAACACAACGATATCGTCGGCGAAACGAAAAGGTGTAGAGGTAAAGCTTTCAGAACAGCCCAAGTTTTGACAGAGTTAATAGCTTCCTCATAGTCCACAAAGGTAAGGTACAGCAGCTGATTGTCCTCGTGTGTCTTTTGTACGATTTGCCTTATGGTGAAAATGTGGCTCATGGTGCTAAATCCTCTACGAAACCCAACCTGCTCACCGGTGCCACCGAGCTGGAACTCGTCAAGCCTTTGTAGTGAAACGATTCGTCAAGACTTTTGAGAACAACGTGTAAATATGGCCAAGAAGTGAAATTGGTCTTTAATTTTGAAGAAGTGATTTGTCACCCTTTTTGAAAAACAAAACAACGTCACATCTAAGCCATGCCTACGTACACCCCGTTGAAAGACAAAATTAAAAATATTTTTTAGCTACCTTAACACACGTTCGCCTCCTGCTCTAAGAAGCTCGACTGTAATTCCGTCGTTCCCTGGAGTTTTCCCCCTTTACGCTACGCAAGAGTCAGACTAATCTCCCTCAAATTGACGTCCAGCAGATCGCCTGACAAATGTAGTGTTATGCTTGCACGCGGATCGCTGTTTAGGATATCGGGATGAGGAGCGTGCGACGTATTCATTTGCTATAGAAGGCTTCGATCTCAGATAAGATCCCAGGCTTACAATAAACGGTAACCTCAGAATCAATCCTAACCTTTATCAGATGATATCTTCCAAGCTTCGCCACAAAAACCTTCGACCCTCTACTCTGCTCAATCACTTCGGTAACCCGTTGCGTATTTGAGCTGCGAAGGTCTCGGCGTATTAGTTTGTGGATACGCTTTGAAAGAAGCTTGACATTGGCAGACGTATTGTCTTAGTGTGCTCTTCGTACCCTCATAACTCCAAGCGTCTCATCTGAGAGTTTAGCTTTCCGGCTCGTAAACTAACCAAACAATAAATGAGCTCGTTTATCCTTATCTACGTTACCGCATTATAAACAACTTCGTGCGCGCGCAGTCCCACTAGCGTGGGGACGTGGGAAGACGGACCGTCGCCCCCTTTTCGGTTCCAAAATAATTACTATAACATATGCCCATAAACAATTCGGTACATCTCTTCCCATCTGCGGGAAAAGATGGGGCTCTGTCCCCCTATCGTATCCCTAAACTAAAAGACACAAAATTTTTTACTAGTCCAATGAACGTGCAACGAGGCGGGAACAATACCGTTGCCAACCATTAGTAGGTACCCTCCGAAAGAAAAACATGTTCGGATTCTTGGCATGTGCGATAACGTTCTGTTTAGACACATGCAGAGGCGTTAGCATCTCCTAATCTTACTACAATTTCTACCAACCAGCTATCCACGTATGGGTAAAAATAGCCGCACCTCTTATTTACCTCCTTGGTCACAATATTGCCCCTGCGCAAGTAAGGAGGCTGAGAGAAAGAGAGAGAGGGAAAGGGGGAATAACCTCTTTATTCCTATATTCCTAACAAAAAGAGACGTCAACAGGTGGCCTCTGACTGTATTCGGGAGATCCATCTCCGGCACGAACATGTCCCTAGTTGTAGTGTATTATTTACAGTGTATCTATGTTTACATCCTCAATAAATGTTTCTCTCTTTCTCTTTTAGTTGATTGCCAGTTTTAAGGTATACCGCACCAGAGATTTTTAAATATAGAAGTGCTTGCTATTACGAGTTCCCACTGGTGAAGCCACGGAGAAATCCCATCTAGCTTCCCGCACATATATCAATGAGTGAAAGTTTTTTAGTCCGTACGAATCGGACACTACCTGTGCGCTCCCGAAGTATTGTATGTTTGTATTGTATAATCGCTATCATGGATGGCTATCCATGATAGTAATTATAGTGTTGAGATCTGTGGCATAGAATACCGTCTAATTTATTTCATTGACTGTCTCACGTCACGGACAAGCAATTGTTTATATGTACTTTGGACCCTGAAATAAGTAATTGTTTTATGGCTTTGAATTATACACAATCGCAACACGATACCGTTGATAATAATTCATGATAAATTGTTGAGACAGTACCTTGGCTAATCGTGGGTGTTCTAGTATATCTACTGCACTTACGAGTTGTGGATGTACTGACACACCTCTGTCTGCCTCTTCGGGGATAATAGGCTTCACGCCTCTCACTTACTACCTACAACTTTACTTTTTTATCTTGACGACATGTAATGATGCGACTGTACTACCATAATTTTAGCTTAATCCTTTGTCGCTTTCCTGACAAAAAGAACTTGATGGACATACAGTATGAGAGAGAGATCCGTTTTAGGGATAGAATAGTGCCCTGTAGCGTTCGATCATAATGTTGGCCAGCAGGTGAGTGTATTGGTAGTTTAATTTACTAGTTGGTCTTTTCACTACGTCATATGGGCTACGCTTCTCTATAGCAAGAGCAAACCCACATTCGGACGGAGCCTTTTAGTGACTACTACAATTTGCACAACCGAAAATGTTGCACATACATTACTTTATGTTGGTAATGTGTATTACAATAAAGTCTTATCGCCAGCAAGTCCGATTCTAAGGATCACGGAGAAATGTTATATTTATGTTTTTACGAGTTTTCTCATTCGGACATTTACGTGTGGACGTCGTTATCTCATACACTTAGATGATGATGGAAGATATCTTCTTAGCAAAGTTAAGAGAAATCACCGATCGTAAGTAGTAATAGATTTGATTTTTTCTTTGAAATATTTAAGATTACAATTTTAAGATGGCCTCGTTTTTACCATTGTAATAATTGCAGAATTAATAGTGAAATTAACTAATAGTGAAAATCGGTGGCAAAGGTATAGATATTAATTTTCATGTGATGTGGCAGGAGCAGACAGACATGCCTTTGTCTTCTCTTTTTATCGAGCATTCAGAACCTTTTAACAACTACCGACACCCATGAATATCAGCATAATTACTATGCCGATGCGTTGCCCTCCTTTCGTCCGCCACCCATAGAGCGACTCGCTACTAACAAACCGCACTAAACGATTCTTCTCACCAAGCTCAAGGATGTGGGATTTTCAATATTACATTGAGAGATTCGATGTTCAATTTCGCTTATTTTAAAATTTTCGGTATAAGTAAGTGTAATAAAAAAAACAAACCGATTTCGAAAATAACAAACATATTATTTTTGAAGTCGGTGTGATATTTATGTTTAAAACTAAATTGATTTTTAACATGAGCCAAGAGAGATTAAAAAAAATATCTCTAAAAACAAAATTTTATAGATGAAATGTTCATAAATTATGCCGATTCAAAAATAGTCGATTATGCCGATGTGAGTTATACTAACTGGACAGAGGAACAGCTGGCCAGGCTTGAACGCATTCAAAACTTTTGCATTAGGTTCATATCCGGTCTGTGTAAGTTTGATCATGTCTCTGAATATCGAGCGAGACTCAAATGGCTTCCAATCCATCTTCGCAGGAATACTCATATGTAGCATTTACTCCATAATGTGCTCTTTGATCCGAAGACGCCAAAATATTTAAAAGAGCTATTTATCCTTTCACAAAAGGTAAGACATTCCTGTTTCATTAATAAATTAATTGTTCCCACACAAATAACAACATTTTATAATAACTTGTTTACTGCAAGATCTATCAGGCTATGGAATTCGTTACCAAATAAGTTAAGGCAAGTTCCAAGTATTAACATGTTTAAGAAACTTGTCAAAGATCATTACTCAGAATTACATTTTTTGTCCAAGAATTCATATTAATTATGTATTGTAAGCTGACACTACTTTTAGTTTATTTTTTCTTTTTTCTCTCTCAAATTCTCCTTCATCTTCTTTTTCTTAGCAAACTTCATTTATCCAACACATTATATTATGCATTTATAAATTTCTTAGTATTATTATTTTGTTTATAAGTTTTAAATGTCTTTCGTTTTTTTTTTATTAAGCACGCCCCCGTCTCCAAGGAACATAATATGTTTCACATGCTGGTTGCCTGGAAGATATCGCTACAAAACGATAAGGTCACCCAATTGTACATTTATTTTTAAATTGATTACCTTGTAAGCAAATTCAACTGGTGTGTGCAATAAAGTCTTATTTATTCTTTATTTACTATAAATATTTTCAATAACAAGAGTTCAAATACGTATTTCGTAAATTTGTATCAATTATGCGAGTGAATAAGGATTTCGCTTTTGAGATAGCGGCACTCTAAAATACGTAAGCGAAGGTGCATTAATGAGTAAACATTATTTCCGTTGGGTTTTATCAGGTAAACACCAGACGAATAGATTGCCTACCGTACGGTGAGTAAGTGTTGTGATATTTTACGCTCTCTCCCCTGACGCGTCGCAAACGAGCCACGTGTAAAACGCAACTCTGTAATACTGGTGGGCAAAATCACATAGAATAGTTACAATGAGATAGTTTTCATACAGTCGAAACTAGATGGCGCGTCAGGGGGTTCGGGTAACACAGTTTACACTGATGGATGTGTTATCGTGTTTTGTACGGTTTATGACGTGTTTACTTGGTACATTTGAACTATTAGTAAGAGGTTGGCAATGCTGCATGCTGGCATACAGCATTGCCAACATATTGAGTTGGCACAACCGTGGAGAGGAGATCGGTCGTCTTGGCGTTCACTCAAAGAGGCCT
>JAFELO010000439.1:392425-416603 GCA_017140195.1 Eumaeus atala | reverse complement strand
ATGGCTGATAATGATGAATCGTGGAGGTACCTCTCTCGGACATCTTAACGCCCAAAGAGCTGTCATGATTCGTGTGGTTTGTAAGTTTCCGTTGCAGGCCATTGGATAGAATGATGGAAGGCGAGCAACACATCTGGTTAATCATTCTGTGGATGCATATGAGCGGCGGTATTCATCGTAAGACTGCTCGTCTCAAAAAATATATATTAACTTTTTTAGGGCATAGGGGGACAAACGAGAAATCGGAGCCTTTCCGACGCCGATAAAAATGAGCATAATTATGCCGATGCTTTGTCCTCCTTTTCACTCTCCAATGGGCCAGTGAAATGAGCGAGATTTACCTTCCCGGTCGCGCCAGCCCAAATCCGTAGCATTAGGAGGATGTAGTGTTATGCGCTATACACGGCATTATCTCCTCCTATGCAGCATGGCACTACCGCTTACAGATATATTAACATAGGTTTTAATAATTTATTTATTTTATTGTTGTTAATTCATACATCGACGGTTAGTATTAAACTAGTTGATTACCATGTCTGGCTGTTTTACGTCAGATCCGGATTGTCACCTTAACAAATTATATACTTAGATCATTTCTTTCTTCGTTTCTTTTGTTTTATTGGGAAAATCTTCCCCAGGTATCGCTCTATCTATGGATAAAATCCATATGAAAATCAGTTTTTTTATTATTGATATGTACCGTATTTACAGTGTGAGCATAGTTCCGTTTTTATGTCAATTCTTCTATTTCTAGATCTTCTCTCTTTAAGTACATCACCGTTTTTTTATATTTATTCAAAGCAAACATATGCTCAAAAGTAGGCACCAACCTACTTTGTTTAGATTAATGTTAGAGTTCAGAGACAAAAGGGATAAAAAATCGTAGAATATATATTATTCATGTTATATGCGTTATAAAAAATACAAATTTAGAACGATTCACTGAATTTTATAGATTTACATTTAACGGTTTACTGATTCACCGAAAGGTGCGCAAGTTATTTATTACCTACGTTGCAGAGGAGAATTAAGTTACGATTTTAACGCTTTTAAATTTCACTCCTCATAAATTTTTCATAACTAAGCTTTTATCTAAAAATCGATTCTTTTGATATAAACTCCGAATACTTACTTTATCCAGAAGAATTCAGTTAAAAATAGAATTATATTATAACTAATTCAACTAGTATTATAAATGCGAATATTCATAGGTTATATTTGTTATTTTTTCGCAATTTCAAACAAAAACATACATTTGAATATTGTCAACGTAATCGCGTAACATATATGCAAAAAAACATACAGTCAAATTGACTACCTTCTATTTTTTTAGGTCAGTCAAACAAGCACAAATCTTAGCAAAATAACGGATTAGTAAAGGAAAATTATTTGCGCTACTATTAATAATAGCATAACAAGAGATCTTAATTTTAAAGATATGATGGGTACCTTCTTTCTGTTCACACCCATAAACAAGTGCTAGCGATCGCCCAGCAATCGAAAGTGAACAACAACACAACAATTGTAAAAATTACCCGTTCGGCTGTGTATTTTAGTTAAACCTTTTTTGAAAAAAATTGTAATTATTGTTGACACTTTCTTTATAAAACGTGACTTACACAACCTGAATGTATATTGTTGTAGGTGTATCCTTTTATTTAATTAAAATAACATAATGTAATTCATGACAAATAAATATGACATAATAAATTAAATTCACTTCTCCATATAACCTTTAACGATACCAAACTTCAAATTCCTCCATTCGCATCGCAATTTAAATAAAAGGATCGTACTTTTTCTTTACGTTAACGTAAGGAAAACCTCATCAACTGCCAAGCATACCGTTTCACGAATTTACGACACAGTAAGTAGCTTCTTCTTTTATTGGGCAACTGAATAAATATGTGTGTGCGAATTTGACATAAGAGCATTCTTCATTTTTTTCTTCCTATCCTTATCCCGTTTTTATATCAGAACATACCGGCCACTTGATCTATGCAATTTGATAAGTAAATTTTGTAACATAAGGCAAGGGCCTTAGATATTTTCATATTCAACTGTAAATGCAAAGCATCCTTGATTGTACATAAAGATATTTTTCATATTCAACTGTAAATGCAAAGCATCCTTGATTGTACATAAAGATATTTTCATATTCAACTGTAAATGCAAAGCATCCTTGATTGTACATAAAGATATTTTCATATTCAACTGTAAATGCAAAGCATCCTTGATTGTACGTAAAGATATTTTGTTGCAATCTCAACCTAACGTGTATGACTCTCGTCTTTACAGTGTAGATTCTATTTAAAAGATTGCGAAGTATAAAAATAGTTCCTTGAAATCTCAACTTAACGCGCATGCGTTCAAGTTATTTTATAATGATTTGACTATTGCACATTTTTTATATGACGGTATTGAGATGCTCACATATCTCGGTATTCTTCTAATTCTATGCATAAGGGCCCACAAATAACAGTAGATTACACGACTTAAGCAATTCTAATACCTATACTCGTCACCATGATTCAAGCCTTGTCGTGGCGATGGTGCTCGGTGACCTGGGCTAAACCCAGACACATTGGGTGCCAGTTAAACTAAGGGCGCTGTACTTTGTACTCCTCTTATAAGAAGTGGGGACGAAATAGCCGCGTGCGTAAAAGCAGGGGGAGGTTTTTGCGCACGCGGCAAGGGGCTAGAATAGGAATAGGCAATGTCCTAAAGTAGGTGGGTTTGTCTTGTAGTGAGAGATAGGACACTCTGCGGTGGTAGTGTCAGACCTTTAGGGAGTCCCCTAAACCATCAGCTAGTCAGTCGACTAGCCGTCGGAATGCACTGATGATTTATAGTTCCAAGGCACCTCTCCAAAGGCGGCACTGATTGTATATGGCGTAATGTTACGCGAGAACCTACTGGACCCCATGCAGATTTTCGGCTACCAAAAAGCCTAACTTAACTTTCATGCACTGTCTACGACAGAAAGTGAGTTAGAAATTGTCTCGCACCTCTTTCTTTTTTCTGAAGAACCCAACACTGGCGTTGCTATTGTAATTACCACAAGAGTTCAACGTGCTAGCGATGACTTTGTTGTCTTCTTCTTTTGAGAGACGGCAGGGAGTGAGGCTCCCGCAAAAGGGAAGTCATGTAAATATATCTAAGGGAAGCGTTCCCCCCTACATGGAAAACTGGAATGACTGGAGCTTGCAAAAGCAGGCAATACAATTATCTCTGGCATGGCATGCTCGAAAGCTGGCATGGCAGGAGCTCGCAAAAACAGGTACTTCGATGACCTCAGCGTGGCATGCTCGAAAGCTGGCATAGCAGGAGCTCGCAAAAGCAGGTGCTTCGATGATCTCTGGCGTGGTATGCCCGAAAGCTAACATGGGCTTCATTCTTCATTCAACGGGCTATGAAATCCCCCCTGCCTTCATAACTTCCAAAGTTAGGAAAATCTTGTTTTATTTTAATCACAAAGTTTTCTAACCTTTTTCAGTCAACGGCCTTTATGATTAAGTACAAAAACAAGGATGTCTAATTGTTAAAACAGTTTGTAATTGATACCTGTCCGTTACTTCAGTAACTGTGTACCTACCGGAAATATTTATGTGCATATGTAATATTCTTGATACTCGTATGTATGTAAATTTAACATTCTCAATAAACGTCTTCTATTCTAAATAAGCTACACACACTAACGAGTAAATTTAGTTATGTGCAGGTTGATACACTAGACTAAGAGCTAGTATCACATAATCCTGTTTAATTCCTGGTTAGCGTATTGGGAAGGTGAGTGGCAAATAAAACACAAATTTCGAAAATTCATGTCCCAGTTCAAGTAGAGTACTGTGATTTCAACACGCAACGCCATCTTTTCGCAGCAGAAGTTTCCACCTGAACACTTCAAATGTCTCCGTACTTATTACAAGTACCGACTTCCGCTCGGTACTAATCCTTGAGGACACGTATAAAAATTAATTCAAAATTCATTTGGTTAAAACCTTTTTATAGATATATAATAAAATTAAATGCCGTACGTCAGAATGTTTTCCAAAATAATGTGACGTCAGTCTGGTCTCACTTTTTTATCGACGTGATCTAAATAAACACCTGATCAATATTACTCTGTCGTCTTGCTGCTCAACGCCCCGCTCCATTTCATTATACCCTATACTAGCTCACTCTTATTGACGGGGCGATCCTTAATTTGAAGACTGGTTCTACACCGTTGATTAGTCACTCGCCGTGTGGCACCCCGACGTTGATATCACCTTTTTTTTATAAAATAGGTCATCGGCATAAAGGAGCAGTTTCGATGACTACCGACGCCCATATATATTCGCACGGTCGTTATGTAGGTGCGTTGACTTCATTTCTCTCCCCTCAAATGGGCTACCTGTCACTCGCAAACCGTACTAAGTATGACAGTACAACAAGAACACACTTTTACGGTGATATCATGTGAGCGAGAGGTGCCTCCCCGGTATTGCCGGCTCAATTCGTCTACAGCATAGCACTAACTCAAAATTAACCGGTTACTTTTAGTCATGGGGCTAATTTCATATTGATGTAATATTTCTAACCGGAAGGTGCAAATTGAAATTTGCAGTTTATTTGGCGTCATATGTTTCTAACAGCTAAGTGGGACTTTGATTATAACATAGGAAAACGAACCAAAATCTGCGAAACATAGTTCTGATACCATGCTACACTTATCCGTCAGATGATATCTCTCTTTCAGAATAAAAATAGTGTGAAACTAAAGTGACATCAGGGGAAAATGAATGAAACAATTATTCTCGTTGAAGTGGCAACATTTATTATAATTATTTCTGTGCTAGTCGCAATATAAAACGTACTTTGTTATTAACACAAGTGTTTCTGAATTATGAATATTTTACTTAGTAAATGAGTATTTACTTTAAATAGAAAAAGCAGTAGCTTTATCAGGGTTCTTTTTAAGATCTCTGTGATAATTTTTCTTTTTCTTTCGCTGGGTTTTATGCACTGCCACCGGCCCTAGATTGGGTCCAATAAATGTGGGCTATGTGCACCACCCCACTAAAACCTCGGGGTATTACCCTTTGGGATGGCACCCCCGAGGGGGGCGCCCTCGGGGGTGCCATCGCATTTCTATCCTGCAGTGTACCGCACCTGTTTGCAACAGTGCTCCGTGACTGTCTAAAAGTTTATTGCATCCGTAAAAGTTTATTGCATCCGTAAAAGTTTATTGCATCCGTAAAAGTTTATTGCATCCGTAAAAGTTTATTGCATCCGTAAAAGTTTATTGCATCCGTAAAAGTAGCGTAGTCCAGGTGAAAAATGCCGGGAGTGTTATTTCAATTTTTGTATATCATAGCGGGCCATCGGCTCGCCTTGGCGACTACCCACACCCATTAACATCGCACGGTTCTTGTTTATGCAGCTGCGTTGTCCTCCACCACCACAAATGCACCGGCTACTTTCACACCGCACCATACACGATAGCATAGCTATCACTTTTAAGGAGGAATCATCGACAAGCAGGCCCAGACAGGGACCGGAAGCCCCCCTTTTTATTGAGCCTATTTATAGGGATACCCTTTAAATTTTACCCAAATGAAAAGGTAACTTATTGAATGTATGGTAACTTATTATTGAATGAGGTTGCCTACTTCAGATGCGCTTACCCAATTATATTAAATGTCCAATAACATGCAATATATTATATAAATATTCCAAAACATAAATATAAGAGCACTTACCATGATAGGTTTACCTTATTATTATTTCTGTGTCCCGCGCATGATTTCTTTCTATTTCTATAAGAAACCTAATGAATGGGTAAGCTACAATAAGGTTTTCGAATTCGGTTAGTGCTTAACCGAGTTTGACAGCAACGGCAGTGCCATTTCGCCTCTTACTGTTGTAACTTATTTTATATTTTGTATGCGATTTCTAGCAAACTATTATCGCTTTGATCATTAGATCATAACTAACATAAATAACAATATGTTCGTTTGTCAATGCACGAATCCCTTGATACGTTCTTTTGTTTTTACCGACTTCAAAAAAGGTGAAGCTTATTATTGTTTTGTTTTGTTAGCATTAGTGCCCCGACGCCATTAGACAGATTTTATCAAGTTCGGGTCACACTGACACAGTGGCGGTGTGTTAAATTAAATTACTTTTTATCGATGTAGTACACAAAGATCCTTTTTACAATTTCTAATCATGCATCCTACTTCTAATACTATCATACTTCTTTTTATTAATACTTAAATAAAATTTTGACAAAAAAATCATTATAAATATATTTAAATAAATAATGATGTATAAACGATGAATTGTTGTCTTTTAAATATTCATCAACCTCATAGTAACGTTTTCGTACTGAAAGATGAAACAAATGTTTATTGTATAAATTTATTGGTATATTTTTAATTTGTTTGCTAAATGATTATACATTTTTATTGCCATACAATGTGATTTTTTATTAAAAACCTCTTTCTTTCGCACAGGAACGTATAGACTGTTGTTGCGTCTATTAGATCTATCTGTGTTTTCAGATTTCTTTACTTACTGTTGTAGTGGTGTGTAACTACTTCATAATATGAATTCGTGAAGCAAAAACATTGGATCCGTTTTACAAAAATTATGCGAACGGATCCATTTTGACTTTGGCAACACTTCTTAGTTTATATGTAGGAGAAGTACAGGACGCTAATGTTACATAATAGATTTTATTGTTTTAATCAAATAAAACTATACCCGCCGTACGGTATGCACACATGTTAAAACTTCTGCAATACACAAGCTGTGGCACTGTCAAACATATTATAGCTTACGGCATTTAGTTTCATTATTGGCATATAATGAAACTAAATGCCGTAAGCTATAATAAAAAGGTTTTACAAATTGTATTCGAAGCCGAATGATTTGTTTGTATAATTATGATCAAGCTTCGATCTGTAGGCGATGACTAGTATTAAAAAAATCACAAATACTCATACTATTCCAGTTCAAATACTTTGTCATCTTATTTGAAAGAAGATATCAACATACGGACACTACGATTATAATACAATAATTATTACAAATCTACGTGATGACCTACGGGGCGGAAACATGTGGTGGTGTACTTAATGAGGGAGTGGTCCGCAAGTTTGCAGCAGCTCGGTGGGCTAATGAACGTGCTATGTTGGGTGTTTCTTTGTCCGATAGAATTCGTAACGAAGTTATAAGGCAGAGAACTAAATTTGCCGATATCACGCGAAGAATAAGCTCACTCAAGAGATCAGATGGCAGATGACTAGGCCACTATAATTCTTCCACAAATTAATTGATTTAAAATATATGTATTACTACCGGTTTCGAACCCTCATCAGGTATATAGAAATTTGTGGACATGGTATAAAGAGTTATTATTGAAATATATAATATAAAGACTTTTTATTTAAGTTTTAGAAAGTTTTCTGTGGCCTTTGTTCATCACAAATAATGTTGGATTCTAATGATAGAAGAAATTTTTAAATAGTTTCATTACTTTCGAAGCCTATTCAAAGCAAAGGAGCAATCAAACTAACGAACCACATTCCAGTACTACAGAATAATATGTTAGCGTAAAGTAAGTTAGTCCGTAGCTCGTTGACACATAGGACACGTGTACTAATTAAAGCATTATGATTATAATCGCAAGTTTATAATTTATCTCCTATAGACTCTAGGATACTCGTCAATCTACCAGGCTCCCAAAAAACAAAACAAACGTTTCATCTTTATAATATTAGTATAGAAAACTTACAAATTCAACGAAATCATGTAATCTGCCCTAAATCCCCTACGCAAATTGTTGCAGGAACTTGTGAAAGTTAAAGAACCTTGGGAGTAATAAAAGAACAGCAACTATGTACTTCTCGGTCCACGTTTGCTTCGCATAAATTACACCGGCCACATTCCTTTGAAAGAAAAGCTCCTTCGTTTAGTGTCGCACGGTATGAGCATCTGTGAAAGTTTTAGCACCCACAAACGGACTGGAACACTTGTGGTCTGGAAAATTGTGTTTTACATTTTGCAAAAGTAAGATCAAAACGAGGTGGGTCAGGTGGAAACGTATTTCATTTAGCAACCATAAAGTGCCAGGTGCGGTGGCTCGGTTTAGGAGCCAGCAGCGTTTAGTGCTAGATTTTGGATATATATAATGAACATAAAGGCTTTTTATATAGCAATAACATCTAATTCATAATGATTTGAACATAATATTTACAACCTTGGTTTCCTTAACCCATTTGTGAAAAGAAACGACTGTTGAGGGAAATAGTTCCGTCGTCAAAAGGCGCCAGTTGCTCGTTTGCCTTCCTATATTATACAAAAAGTTTTTTATTTGTATAAATATAAAGAACCGCAGAGAATGCATCGCGCCGGCCTCAACGGCTCAGAGATAGCCAGGTACCTCCTGCTCTACAGGGACTTTTTGCCCCAGTCATGATAGTCAGTCTCAACGAGCTCCTTCATACCTCACGATACTACAAGGCTAACTTTAACTACCGCGCGTGGGCTACCCCTCTCGTTGGAAGGAGGGGGGGGGGGGCTAGGAGAGAGAGAGTACTTAACTAACTAAGTAAGTGATAAGTTACTTTAGCTAATCTTAATGAACCTTATAGTGAAAGGTCTTAACGGTTTGTATCACGGCTTATTAAGTATTCTACGATCCCGACGTTTCAGAAGCTTTACAGCTGAAATTGTCACGGGTGGACTCAGATGATAAATGTCCTGATGTGACAAAATTCTTAATGAATCTTCCCATCTGCAGGGAAGGAGCCCAGTCTGCCCTTGTGTCTGCCATGTGTCTTACAATAGCCGACAAAGCTGCACCGGACACTTCCGTCAACATAGAGCATTAAGAAAAAACTGAGACGTTGAAGCTTTTTACCAAAACGAAAGAAGACTCTCAAATTTTATATTGCGTGTGATACGTAATATTTCCTATTCCATGAACTCTCTAAATTTAATCATAATTTGAGTTAAAAGAATAAAATTAATTATATTCACGGAATCCAATAGTCCACTTATATAAATTTTGGTATTCTTTTTATTATTTCAAATAACACCGGCACTATAATTTTATAAAAGCCTCAAAATATTCTGATCTATATTTTTATTATTATTTATAATAAACAAAAAAATCTAACTTCATTGTTACGTAACCATCGAGCTGATCTGGTGATGGAGACGGAAGGTAAGAAGTCTATAGGAAAATGTCGCAATCGCATCGTGTTAGAATTTGTTTGATTTATTTTGACTTTCCGGGTGATTCAGGGTCTCGTGTTAGAGCTGGAAAGTGCGCATAAGAACTATGTCATGAAATCGGAATCTCTCGTGTGGGATCGTTTAATTTTGTCTAGACAACGACTCTAGACTTAGATGGCATCCGGGATGATAATGGTGCTGGAAGGTGGTTATATATATTGTGTAGTAAAATATGTATTTAGCATACCAATTTATATTCAGTAAAGTGATGAATAAGATCATAATTTATAAGAATATGTATTTGTCAACTAAAGAGAGCAATGACCCTCAAAATATTGGTACAAGGGCTCTTAGTTTGTTTATTTATTTAATAATTAATGTACACTTTAAACATCCATTGTAGGTTTAATGTTACAAAAATTAACAAAGGCACTTCTTATTCCACATTGAAATTTATTCCGGCAGCCCTACTACAGGAGAATTTGTATGTCAAACAAAATATTAATGTGCACATTACGTTAGTATTTAAAAAAAATTATATACATAATATAACAGTAAATAAATATACAATAAAACTACTTTTACGGATTTTATCGCGGTTTATTAAATTATTTATGTAGCCCAACGTTTCAGAAGCTTTACAGCAACCGTGGTCTCGGGTGGACTGAGATGACAGATGTCCTGATGTACCAAGTTTTTAAAAGTACCCGAAGAATTATAATTTTAGTTGTTTCGATTCTTCTGAAAAGTCGGGCTACATAAATAATTTAATAAACCGCGATAAAATCCGTAAAAGTAGTTATATTGTAATGTCTAACATTCGCGTAAACTTAAGACATCAATAAGTAAATAAATATACAAACATACACTAGAAATACTAACATACCTCTCGCTCATATGATACCGACGTAAAGTGAACAAGTGCGGCTGTGAGTAACCGGTGGTCCATTGGATGGGAGGAGAAAAGTAGGAGAACGCAATTGAATGATTCGCAATTATGCGGATGCTAATGGGCATCGGTAGGTATCAAAAGGCTTCAATTGAATTTTGTCCCCCTAAAATATTTAAAAAAAACTAGAATTTAACTCATTACAATTTGGTCATTAATTGTATCTGATCGGAGCCGGTATTAAACCTTAGAAGTACTAAAGTCAAAGTATTACGCTTAATTTACACCTAAACTAGTTAATCACTTGAAAATTAAAAGGTTTTTTTTTTGTTTCGAATGAGTCAAAGAATCTACACACTTCCAAGTAAAAGTAACAACATTAGAAACATTTTTATACGGCAGCGAAGAAAAAAACCTAGACTTGTAATGGTAGCACGAACATGGCAACACAGTTGTCACACACACAGATGTCACGTGGCAGCATACAAATAATATATACAGAGTAGGGAACCATTGGTAGTCCTATGATTGCGAGTGTCCGTCTTGGTTGATAGAGAAGGAAGATGAGAAAACGCTATTATCCATTTGACTATGTAAAGAGAAAAAATTTGTGGAGAAAAATGAGACAGGCAATACGCCACATTTGCTTTCTATTTCTAGTCTGGCAGACACATTATAAGCTGGCTTATCTTCACTCACTATGCTATCTCAGTGGACAGAGTATCACTTCAGCCGCACTGTTTGGGCACTGCTGCAATACTAACTTGTGCTATGCTTAACTCAATAGGGGTTTCAATTAAAATTCATTTTAATAACGTACAGTCAACCTTTAATGTAATATTTTTATGTACAATACAATAATGTGTAACTAGGCTTATCAATTTGACAATTGTTTATAGGAAATTACTAAGAATATTATTTACATATATGTGTAAAGAACTTCAACTTATATGAAACAAAATAACAGTAAAACGAAAATAGGCAAGATCTAAAGGTGATGTACCCGGCACGTAACTGTAGCGCTGAGCGATAAGTGTAGGGTTAGCTGCGTATTTGTACAACTCCCGCCCGACACGTGTGATCCTCCCGCGTCCCGTCCCATCCCCTCCGTTACCATATTTCGTACTGTGCAATACGGTCAGCGCTATACTTTCGTGCTTGGACATATATACTTGCTACTCTTAGTCTACGTCCACAGTCTGTTCATGTGGCTTGCTTAGCGCCTAGAACATAGTGACTTGACATTGTAAGCCACAGTTACTATACAGAAAATACATCACATGGTAAACCAAATGACGCGCTTCCATAGAGAGTGGCGATTGACACTGTACCGATTGTTTGGTTCACATATAAATCATACTAGCGACGTCATTCGCCGTTATGTTCCGGTCGCCGTATGGCGGTGCCGCTTTCCTAGGAAAGCCAAGTGGACAGTGAGTCCGCGTGCGCACATTTTATATCATAGTCTATCTTGGCTCCAGGCGCTAGGCATAAATCCTGCCCATGTAGACGTGGCCTCAACAAATAGACTGTAATGTATTTTGTTTAATAGGAACAACGTTTACGACCGCGAAATGACATTTTGAATGGGAAATGACATATGACATGGTCGTAAAAGGCTGCTATCGTATTTTGTGTGGTTTCCGAGACGAGATCCTCAACTAAGGAAGATCATGAGATCTCTTCTCAAGAAGGACATCTGCATGATAATTATGTGGATGTCTATGGGCGTTGCTAGTCGTCAGAAGGCAAATTTTATCGTTTGCCCCTATACTATATAATAAAATAAGGTAATCTGGTGTCTTTTTGTCTCCTACAGAATAAAAAGTGTATCAACTTGCGCCTTCGGGCTTGCAATAAGTAGGCCCAAGAACGTTTTAAACTGCCATCAACTACTTCTACATACATTGGAATATTCATTCACACCTTAAAAGTCATAAGTCCCTAATATATAACATACATATATTAATATCAATTGACTGTTATTATGATAATGTTTAATAACAATTACACCGTACATCTAAACATAACTATTTGGCACATTAAATGATAAATCAATGTTATCACTGAGAGAATGAAATTTCATTTTGATTTTCGACCCCGTAAGGTCAACAGTGCATGGAAAAGTGTTGTTTCATGCACAAATTGTGTTAAAATTGTGTGTAATGTTAAAGTACGGCAGCCTTATTTTTACTTGTTGCAAAAAAAATCTTCCTCTTCATCTCTCTTCTATCTCTCTCTAATTGCTTTTTTTATAACAGTTAATATCGAGGTCGGCTACCAAATCTAGGGGATATGATGAGGACACTAGTTAGAGCAACTGACATCTGACCTCTGCAGCCCAGAATGGAAATCACGCCAAACCCTAGATTAGGTCGAATTAAATATATTTTGCTACCAACATTGCACGTGGCTTTTCACATACCGCACGAAACACGATGCCATAGCCGTCACTACGTTACGCCGCACCGGGATCATGTGAGCGATAGCTACATCCAGTCGTGCCGGTCCAATACGGCTTGCGCAATGCAGCATGACGCTACCTCTTACAAAATGGTGGGACCTCAGGTATAATTACTATTTATTTTTTCTCTAAGTAAAAACCAGTTAAATTATCGTGTCTGTCCATATAAGAGCCTTCATAAGCACAACTTGAACATACATTATTATATTAAAGTAATACAATAAATAATACTTATATTATAAAAATTATTGGAATTGTGTTGGCACGATCATACTTTTTATGGCACATTTTTACGATTTATGGCACAACCATCACATTAAAATATTGACATTTGAACTACACTTACAATTTTCGTACTTAAAAATTATACTCTAAAAATATGAACACTATTTAATAAAAGCGCACGAGAAATATTTTTGTAGCACAAATGGTATTGAAAATCATAATGCTTATATCTATGTGTTATGTTCCGAATTGCTTCGTTGCGAAGTTAAATAAAAATGTAAAACAGCCCTGGATTAAAAATTTTAAATGACAGATGGATTGACAAAAAAATCGCAAAATATCTTGTGAGATATGAAATCAAAATGTTGTAAATGTTAATAATATTCACTTAGGATTTTGATCAAAATTGATTGGATCAAACGCTATGGGAGTAAATTTTACTTCGCCTTTGTGATTTTCTGCTAAGTATTCAAGTATACGGATTTACGAAATCCTTATGTTTACATTGTTTCCGAAGACTTAATAAAAATGGGCTGCTCAGCGAATTTCTACCCTCCACTCTGGCTACTACAGTCATTTGCTTTCATGGGCCAAGGGCACTTCGATGTTGTCAAAGCCACTACGAGTTGCGATAAAAAAAAATCTCTATCCGAAAAAAGCCTATTTACTTTGTCATTAAAACATCATGAATTAAACTAATTTGATTTCTAACATGATAATTAAACTACTTTTCCGGATTTTATCGCGCTTTATTTAACAACCTTAACGCCTTACAGCAATCATGGATCTCCGGTCCTAAATAGCAGTATCGTCGTCGTCACGGGTAGAAGGTGGGTGATAATAGACGTGCATTTGTCACAAGTTATTAAAAGTACTCGAATATGTATCATTATTTAGTTGCCCCTAATTTCAGTCAACGAAAAAAATACTTATTGTCCCTTGTTATCTTGTGGAGTTTTGTTTCGTTTTTGATTTAATTATGGTTATCACTAGGTCTCAAACAGAGGGAAGCAACCAGCCGTCTTCTCTATTGAAATTTGGAAAACATCTAAATTTCAATAATATAGTAAATATATATAATAAACAGCCCCACGGATCGTCCTTGGAAGGAATAGGAGTTTTTTTATTGAGGATTTGTGCTTTATAAAATTCAAACTTCATTATCTGCGCAGACTGATGACTTTCTTGGAAACGTCGGGCTTGTTTAATAGCTAAATCCGTTAAAGTGGTCTAATGATAATAAGTAACATTCGCGTAAACTTAAACATACGTAACTTCCGACAATTAATATTGTAAAGTCTCTTATAGTTATGTCAAGAAAGTATAAAAGGCAAATAAAACAAAGAAATGTCTGACAATGTATAAACCCTACTAGAAAATAATAAAAACATCACTATCGTAAACACTTTTAACATCTTTCGTTGGTTATATAATGCTAGCGAATTCATAATACACTTTAAGTGGGTGGTTTTAAAGGTGTGTTTCCAACGTGTAAGTTATTGAGCTGGGGTAGTAGAATAGCTGCCGTGGCTATTGTCGTCACCAACACAAAAACGGCGAGGAGAGCGCGGTCAGCCACTACAGCCACCTGAATTAACAAAAGTTTCATCCATTAATCCATTAATTCCAAGGTTAGTTCCGGGAAAAAAATAGAAGATAGCTTCATGATAAAAATGTTTCGCGCTGCGCACGATGGACAAAAGTAAACGGTGTTTTAAAATTTCCAACTTGGCGTTTGTGAGAAGATTTTTTTTTCTGTTACTTCGAGGACCTTGTGAGTAAAATGTGGATTAAAATTAAGTAAACTTTATTTTAATTTTAAAATTAAGGGACTAGCCACATTCTCAACAGTTTGTCGATAGTCACTGTCACATTATACGGGGCCAAATCATTTACATTTTCGATGCCATTCGGACTACCGAGGTCCGTAGGTATCCGCAAAATTATTATGCAGACGTATATTTGACCTTCCTCCTCCCCACCTATGGGCCACCGGAAATTCACAAACCGCCCAAGACGGGACATCGCAGCTTTCGCTTTGTGGCGGTGTGTGCGTGAGGTATCTCATTATTCAGTTTCATTGCAACGTGCTACAGCCTCTTAGTATGGTATATTGTTTGGTTACACTTCAAAGTTAAAACTTATAATTAAAACAAATATCGTCGACATATCATCCGTGTCGATACTAACATTATAAATGTCTCCCAGTCTGTATGTGTGTTTCTCCGTCTCGCCTGTTACGCTTTCACAGCTAAACAGCTGGTCAGACTGTGCAGGGCTAACGCTTCGATCAAATTTGGTATGCGTATATCAGTATGTAAAGACTCGAGTTCGAACATGGCAACATGGCAATTTGTATGAAAATCATGTAGATGTAACGCAGGTAAAATCACCGGGACATCTTGTTATTTTTAATTTCATTATTTGTTTGATAAACTCTCTACTTAATGTATTGATTGATATCCCAGTGTTTGGGATCACTTCTCTTATTAGTTTGACCTATATACATGGCGAGGCGAAGTGCCGCCTTGTATCGCGTGTTGGACAATTTTAATAGAATACATAATATACGGCGATATGCTGTTTTGTGGCCAAGTTTAATCGTTGTGGTCAGGAACCGCCTCACAAAACACCGGTGTGTTTTGATGGTATTTTTAAGTAATAATTATTTTTCTGAGAACAAATTACGAAAGTTATTTTGTATAGTTTATTTATTAATTAAATTGTTACGAAATCATGTGAAGGGAAAAATTATTACATTACACAAGATAATTAAAAATCATGGAAAATAATTAAGATGAACGAAATAACCTGTGCATACAGATATAGTATTCGTAAATACAGGATTTATTCATTTATTGATCGCAAACATGATACAACTTAAGCCCCACGACTATTGGAAAACGTTGCCAATATTAATACCATTAATGTCCAGTTTGAAAATATGGAGAGGCGGGCGGTTTGTGCAATATACATTCTGGCCTCAATTTATCTCTCAAAAGACGAATTTAAAGAAATTGCTATTCTGGCCGTTGGGATGGAATATATTTTAGACACTTTTCGTTTGACCGTGGTACTTTGGTAGCAAATTATGTACAAATCAAGAACGGTTTGCAAATTTTGTTCCGCGTCCGTATTTATTACGTTTTATAATGCATCAGAAGGAGGGTAATGTTTTTAATGAACTACGTCACGATGGAAGGTAATGTGTTTACCCCACTGGGTAAGGAAGTGGGTAATGTCTTTGCCCGATTGCATCAGAAGGAGGGCAATTTCCTTACCCGATTGCATCAGGAGGGCAATGTTTTTACCCAATGACCTCAGTGAGAGGTTAATATTTTTAACCAACTGCGTCGGAAGGGTCACGCTCTTTCCTTATGGAGTGTATGTACATATGTATATAGATTCCTATATTTTCACTACAGCCTGAGTGGCTTGACCGGTTCCAACGCATGAAGAGGACAAATAATTTAGTAAATTTGAAACGGGTTCTATAACATTAAATGTTTCTGGTCATTTAACTAATCCATTCACTCTGCCTACCCCATCAAGGAACACGAGGGGCGTGAGGATATGAGTGTTATGTTTCGTTATATATGATGTATATCTCCTGGTTGTAACCATGAAGGGTGACAAATCTGGTTACCGCTCACCATTTTTTTATGCATAGAGGGGGGGGGGGCAAATGAGGAATTGCAGGCTTACAAAATCTTACAGACTTTTCGGACTACATAATCCTACAAACATCCGCATAATTATCAGATAGACGTTGTTGCCATCCTTTACTCCTCCTGTCTGATGGACCACCACTCACAAACCGTACGAAACGCAACATCGTAGTGACTTTACTGGGTGGTGAAGTATGGTGGTGCATGTCACCGAGCCTGATAGTGCCAATAAAATTATATAGATTTAAGATATGCTGTGCTGTGTGGGGGCGGCCTAAGATTACCCCCACCCTCAATCTAAGCCAAGTGTGACGTAAAAGTCGTCAAAGGGCAATAGCCTCTTAGGATCTAGGAGGCTTCAGCGATCTGGTTGTTTGGTGTCCCGCTGCTGCTTCATAGTGACGGTGAAGTAGACGGAAGCACCGGACAGCGGTCACGCCGAGTGATGGCGGTACCATTAATCGGATCGGCGACAGACTGCAGTGGCGCCGTTCGGAAACCTAACCTGCGATTGCCAATCCGCCTGCTCAGCGTGGCAATTACAAGCGGTCTTTGATGGACGACTTCAGCAGAACTCTGCCCCTAGTTCCCGGTAGTTCCACTAGTCCTGTCAACGGTAGCGACCACGATAACGGTGGAACAAGGGGTGCTAAGAATCTCCGGGCTACGGATCGCTACCACCGATTTGACCTGGCTACGTCTAACGGATGAACGCTTCAACTAGACAACCACTTAGTTGAGCTGGAGGTGGAACTGGGAAAAATCCGATGACACGTTCTGGAGCTATGTGAAGTCCGAAGACAAGGTGAAGACACCATAATTCTGCCATCAGGTCACCTATTTCACTTCAAGGAAGACGACACTCCATCACAAGGCGGCGTGGGATTTCTCGTGAATAAGTACCTCGTAGACAGGTTCGTCGAAATCTCTAGTGTGTCGAGTAGGGTGTAGCGTATCTCGTACTTAAACTCCTAAGAGGTATAGCCTTAAAGTAATACAAGTATACCCACCAACCTCGACACAATCAAATGACGACGTGGAGGCAACTTATGAGGATGTCTCAAAGGCCTTACATATCACCTGTAAGGCCAACTTTAATGTTGTTTTGGGAGTACAAAATGATGTCGAATCAAGTTTGGGACCACATGGAGTCGGAAGTCGAAATCGCGGGGGTCAAATGCTGGTAAATTTCTTCGTTCCTCTTCTTAGTGGTCCCTTGTTTTAAGAAGAGCCCCATAGGAAGTGGACATGACAGAGCCCCGATACTGTGACAAGGAATGAGATAGACTTTATTATGACGGACCGAAAGCATGTATTTAAGGATGTCTCCGTGATCAACAGGTTTAAAACCGGAAGTGATCACCGATTGGTTAGATACGTCGGAAACTACAATGGCAATTGACGAGGCCATGAGTGGCGTGATTGGTCGCATGCGGGACGTGGGTGAAGGATACTGTAGGAGTAAGTATACGAGCAGGAAAGCTAAACTCTCATAACTTAGACTCATGACTTGGACTTCTGAGGGAAAGCAGAGAGGAAGAAGCTTGACATCGGTAGACGTTACGTATCCCGATGTTAGGCTTCTTTCTACGCAAATCCGCAAACTAACACGCAGAGATCTTCGCTGCTTAAGTACGCAACGGGTTACCGAAGCAATTGAGGGTCGTAGGTTTTTGTGGATAAGGAAGAAGTCATTTGGGAAAAGTTAGGACTGATTCTGGTGTTTCCTTTCTTCTAAGCCTGAGATCTTATCTGAGATCTTGTGCCTTGCCTTTGTGGACTATGTAAAAGCGTTTCACTCTGTCAAAACCTAGGTTGTTCTGGAAGCTTTACAGCGATATCAGATCGATTGCCAATACGTCGAAGTACTGAGAGCATTGCATGATGCTACTTTTATGTCTGTTCCGTTTCTGGGAGGTCAAACAAGGCCAATCCAATTGCACCGAGGAGTGCCACAGGGGTATGTATCTTCCCCGAAGCTGTTCAATAATGCTGTGGAGGGCGTCTTTAAGACTTTAAACTGGGCAGAATGCGACATAAATATTAATGGCGAGTACCTCTCACTTCTTCGTTTTACCGACAAAATCGTTGTGTTGGCCGAATTGTTGTAGAGCTTGCAGGAAATGTTGCACAGCCTAAATGAATCCTCCCGACGTATTGGCGTATTTAAGATGAACTTGGACAAGACAAAGGTCATGTTCAACGAACACGTTCGCCCTAGGCCGATCAACGTCGATAGTGCTATTCTCGGAGCCGTAGACGAATATGTCTACCTCGGGCAACTATTGCAATTAGGTAGACATAACTTCGAGAAAGAAGCCGATAGAGGGATTCAGTTTGGGCAGCATTCCGGAAGCTTCGTCACATTCTCACGTCGTCTATACCGCAGAGCTTGAAGACGAAAGTTTTCGACGTGATGACCTACGGTCCGCAACATGGCCTCTTAATTGAGGACTGGTCCGCAAGTCTGCTGTAACTCAACTTGCTATTGAAAGTACTATGTTGGGTGTTTCTCTGTACAACAGAATTCGTAAAGAAGACATAAGGCAGAGAACTAAGGTATCCGATATCACGCGACGAATAAGCTCGCTGAATTGGTAATGGGCTGGTCACACACTGAGAAGAACAGATGGCAGATGGGCCTGTAAGATTCTAGAGTGGAGGCCGCGTTTAGGAAAAATAAGCGTTGGTCGACTGTTCACCATGTGGGAAGACGATCTCCGTGCAATCGGCCGTCTTGGCGTTCATTGAGAGAGGCCTGTGTCCAGCAGTGAACCGATGGGGGCTGATAATTATGATTGATGATGAAGATATATCGATTTTCATTTCAATTCAATTTCTTACTAAGCATTACTAGCAGTCCATCCCGACTTCGCACGGTTATTTCAAAAATTAATTTATCAGAAAAAAATATCTGTGGATTTATATATAAAAATAAAATGGCCTCGTAAACGTCACATGCTACAAGGGACCACTAGTTGTCAACAGTTTCAGTAGCTAAATAAGATGTTACTTTGATATTTTTCCCACACCTTTAGTTACATTATCAAAGTTTTTATAATAATCAAAACTTTTTATAAAATGTTAATAGCGTCTGTTTATCACAGATGATGTAGTATCCTAATTGCAAAAGAATGTTTTATATTGGTCCTGTAGCCTATTTAATAAAATCAAAGCACCTTCATGCCTATTATCACCGGTAGACAGAAGTGTGCTGGTACATCCACCACTCGTAAATCCAGTAGATATCCTTAGTACACCCACGATTAGCCAAGGTACTGAGGCCCAAGATGTCATAGGTGGCAAGCCTATGGCCACTTCAGGCACATACCAATCCCGAGCAATGTGTGTGTGCTCGGAATAATCTGAAAAACGTTTAATAATAGTTGCCCGACCTGGGGATCGAACCCAGCATCCCACGCGGCTAACGGTCTTAACAAGTGACACCCGCACCGTTACACCACGGCCTATCTATTAAACAATCAAAAATTTCCTCTTTATAATATTATGACACCAGTTTTTTTTTTTTTGAGTATTCGTAGATATACTCTAGAATCAATAACTGGCTTGAGGATTTGATTTTCAGCTATTGGGCTAGTAAATTGAGCTGTCAATGTTCCAGAAGATGATCTAAAACATTCATAAGCCAACGCATTTTATTCCTACGCGATATATTAGATGACATGCCTGTATATACGTGATTTTCGTTTATATTTGTTACTTGAATAAGGAAAAGAGACGAAATTATGTTGTTTCCATATTTCAATCAGTATCAGTGCAAGGGAATCGTCCAGGTATAGCTTCAGAACTATACGGGGCTCCGGAGATCCCATCAGGGACCTAAGAATAAGACTTAATGCTTATCTGCATACTAGAGAATATTTCTTTGAGTGGATATGTCTTCATCATCATCGTCATTATCAGCCCCTATCGGTCCACTGCTGGACATCGGCCTCTTTCAATGAACGCCAAGACGACCGATCTCCTGCTACTCGGATCCATCCCGGATCGGCTAATCCGCGGAGATCGTCTTAGATTACAATAAAACTACTTTTACGGATTTTCTTGCGGTTTATTTAATTATTTATAATAACAAGCCCGACGCGTCGTTTCAGAATCGTCCGAAGAACCGCGACGAAATCCCTATAAGTGGTATTTTAATCTGAGACATATGCCCTCATAGAAATATCCTTCTAAGATACAGATAAGCAGTCACCACCCAAGTTAATCACCTCGAATCTCGAATTCGCTTAAAATTAAGAGAACAATATTTTCGGCCACGGTGGTGACCTTTATAAAGATTTGCCAACTGCACAGGACACATTATTGTGCGCAGATACAGGTACACTCGCTGTTCCCTCAATCACCTGTTCCGATGGGACGGTAATCCGACACCACCGGAGAGAAATCAGGCCTAGCCGCAAGCAACGTGCTCTCCGAGGCACGGGTGTGTAACACCGCAAATTCCTGACTTCGGACTGTTATTACAGATTTAAAAATCGCAATTGACACTTTGGTCCGACCCGGGACTCGAATCCAGGACCTCAAGACTGAGGTTGAACATGGACAACGAGGTACATTACGTAACAAAACTAAGGAGAGACGAAAACATGAACATGAAAAATATTCGAAACGCAGAAACGATAACAGAACATGTTTTTTTATGCTGCCACAGAATATCGGTGTTGGAAATACTGCATTGTATTTCCAACTTCTGCTGAGTGGCATCCGTTTTCGAGGCAAAGCTGCATTAATTATTTAAGAGTGTAATTTTTGTGCATTTGTTTTTTTTTTGTCTGTAATGTTTTGTTAAGAATTTATGTTTTTGTTTATTGTTATATAATATACTTAACACTTTCTTTTTCTGTCGCTTTCTCTGAGTAATGTTGTCTTTGTTCCGAATAAAGCTTTTTGTCCGTTTATCTGTTTATTTTTTTTTTCGTCTGTTTATTTGACCGCGCATCTCGGGAAAATGGCTGGTCAGATTTTGATGCAAATTAAATAGATGTTATGCTAGTGAAACCACGGTGCGCAGTCATAAATATGGAAGTGCAATTCTCCAACGTAACTGCAATCTATTTTCAAACACGAATGTTTCATCTAGCATTCACAGGCAATGAATACGAACGCATTCGCTTTGCTTTTGTGTGTGTGCATCAGTGTGAGAGTCAGGAGCCGGCCGGCATCAAGCACGCCGCTGCACATATCAAATCTCGCCCTTACGTACATATTGCCTGTTTACACGCAACACGATATGAACATCGTAACTGTTATTGTTCATTAGGGCTGCAGATTAAAGAAATATTTTGCTTTGTTCAGTGTAACGCTAACATAAAACGGAATATTATTTAGTAAGAGCTAGTGTCGTGCTGCATTTCAGCGGAATTGAGCCGGCACGACCGTAGAGGTACCTCTCGCTCACATGATGTCGCGTTTCGAGTGGATTGTGATCAGCCGGTGACCCACTGGTGGGGAGGAGACAATGAGGATACCGTAGTCCTATCTGCATGACAAAAATGCGAATGTCTATGGGCGTCGGTAGTCGTCACGAGGCTCGGATTGCTCGTTTACCTCCCAATACTATAACATTTTACTAATACATGCGCTAATAGTAAGCACGTTCGACCACGGTCATGAGGTCCTAGGTTCCAGTCCGGGGTGGGACCAAAGAGTTATTGGGATTTTTCAATTCCTAGCAACAGTCCGGATTCGGGTATTTGGCGTTGATACATTCCCGTGCCTCGGAAAGCACATTAAGCCCGTCGGTCCTGCGCCTGATTTCTCTCCGGTCGTGTTGGATTCCCGCCCCAACGGAGTAGCAGTATGATGGAAAATTTAGTGCACTTGTCCCCACCATGGTTCAAGCCTAGCCGTGGCGGTGGAGCTCAGTGGCCTGGGGTGATCCCAGACACCTTATGCGAAGCCAAAGAGGTGGCTCTTTGTACCGCTCTTATAAGAAGAAGGGACTAAAGAGCAGGAGGAGGAGCTGCTCTTAGTACCCCTCGTATAAGAAGAGGGGACAAAAGAGAAAAAGGTGACGGCGCCTTTGCGCACGGGGCAAGGGGCCAGGATGCCATTGCACAGACGGTGGGGTGTTGTCCTGCGGTACGGGGCAACCCCATCTGTGAATTTGGCGTCGGTCCCTTTGGGAGCGTCGAGGTGCCTTGACGTTTTGTTGTTCCGGGGCACTTCACCAAAGGCGGGACGGATGGGACTCGCGGTGTTTTTTGTGAGTATTCGGCACTATAATGTGTCTCGAGCCCCACACACCACTGGACCCCATCCAGGACCGGTGAAAGCGCGTAAATGCGTTTTCCCGCGTCAACAAAAAAGAACAAAAAAAAAAGGTAGTGCATTGTGCCTGCGGACACACTAGTGCACTATAACATGTCCGGCGCAGTTGGCTAGTCTCTATAGTGACTGCCGCCTAGGCCGAAATTCGGCTAGAACGACATTTTTATTATTTTTTTTAGTTCAATTGTAAAATCATTAAATACAATGAACAATTTTCAAGAATTGATTTGAATAGTGAAATTGCCACGATGAAAAATATGCACTTTCAATTTGATTAACATTTTCAGATTCTTTTTGTATCAATGGACAAACATGCACATATGCATAAAAGTCACCTAGTACTCATTGACAATTTATACACACATTTTCTCAAACACGTATATATACATAGTACACAAACAAATGACGTTTTAATTCTTAGAACCTCTTTTCAATTCCAATTTGACACACTCCAGTCAACATGCGGCAGCATCACATTCCTAGTGGGCAGGTGCCACCTCTTGTATGATATTTACGCATCAGATGTTGGATAAATTTTTATTTATTACCAGCTTTGATTTAGATTTCCATGTTCCAATATTCGTAAACGGTGCGGAGCTCCTGGCAAGTCGTCTCACGAAACGTGAACCCGCAACACGCGAAACGTGCAGAGTTCATGGCGTAACCCGTGGCGGACACTTGCGCAAATAGTATCATACTCACCCAAGCACGCACCACATATTCTGGGTCAATCATTACCTGTTTCCATTCAAGGTTGGAGCATTCCATTCTATCTGTAGCTGTTACGTTCGCAGTTCGTGTAGGTCGTAGCGCGATCATATGCAACATGGACCCGAGTAACTTATACAAGCACCTACTAACTTAATACATGATTTTATTCTAAATGTGTACACAAAGTTCGGCTTAATGAAAACCTGTTTCCATTCCAGGTTGGCGCGTTCCAATCTCTCCGTGGCCGCTACGCGTAGCTCGTGGCGCGCGGCCGCCTCTCGCAGCGCGCAGCCGCAACACGCGCAACGCGCACAGCTGGAGGCGCAGCCCGTGGCGGACGAGCACGCGGCCGCGCATGTTGCTGTACACGCCACGGTCTCGCTCGACACAGTGCTACCACCCGAGCACGAGTTGCCACGAGCTAGACAAATCAAATATAACTATCAGTATAAAAAAAACTGTTTGTGTACAGACAAAACACATATAAGTGTCAGTATAAAAAAAGTGTTCGTGTACAGACAAATCACATATAAGTGTCTGTATAAAAAAATGTTTGTGTACTGGTTATGTACACGCGTTAGTAGTTAAAATAAAATGATGACTATAGCTAATTTCAGGAAGTCGGTTTTTCATGACGGTGTGCGCGCGCATCGTAAAAATTATAAATTTGCCCCAACGTGCCAAAAGAAGTCAACTTCA
>JAFELO010000439.1:361729-381817 GCA_017140195.1 Eumaeus atala | reverse complement strand
TTATTCGAAACATCAAAATATTTCGATGTTTCGTTCCAGTCCCACCGACCATTTTACGTCATTCACTGTTACAGTGGCCCGTCAGTTCGCACGTATCAAGTAAATTTATTCTAAAAATAGTTTCTAACAGTGATTAACTTTTGAAATATGGGGAAAAGAAAGCGGAAAAGTGGCGATTCGAATGATTTCGAATACGTAGTTCGTAAAGTGAGGGAAGTAGGCGCCGACGACAACATAAGTCAGTCAACCCTGAATCCTCGTTATCATTGAGGAATTCTCCAGATACTCGTATTCTACTGGAAGATTAGTCTAAATTTACTGTAGCCATTTTCATTAAATACATTCCAGTATGAATTATCGCTGCAAAGATTTATTGAAGACATTTAGATGTTTACTTTTTTATCACGTTTATGGCTAGTACTACGTGCAGTCTTTGGCGCTGTCACTTTACTTGCTGACGTGAACTCTAACGAGTGATGCGGGCAACCACTAGGGTTGTTATTTCACCAAGATTAATCTAATAAAATAGGAAAAATCTTCCTATAAAATTAGGTCGTCAAACCTTGCTGATGCGGGCAACCACTAGGGTTATCACTTCTACCCTCTTCTTTTTTAACTCTGTAAAAAAAGCAACGTCTATTATAGACAACGACTCGCCTTGGGAAGTGGTTCCCTCAGGAGAGGAACGTTTATCCATGGACCTAAAAAGGTCCCCAAGTTAACCGTTACCGTCCACAAGCGCTACTGCCGCCGTTGCCTACCGTCTGCGCCCCAGTCGAGCACCTCCAAGCGCCTCCACTACCGCTGCAAACGGCCAATCAGGACATGAATGCAGTAGATGTTTCACTACTGCCTACTCCGGAGTTAGATAGTACAGTCTTAGAAATTGTCGGAGATGATCCCTCTATATTCAATGAATACGGAAATGGAATACAAAGTGATCTTGCAGTAAGGCTCCAATATATTGCAACGAACGGACTTTCGAAAGAGGTGCATAAGGAACATAATTTCTAACATAAACCTGATGGGTGGCGTACAATTTCCTCATCTTACGCGAATTGCGAAGGATTAATGGCAATGGTGCGAGAGGGAGATCATAGTGTAAGTCGGACGACAATGGCTTATCAGGTGCAGAACCGAGACGTTGCCACCCAGATATGGAGTGGGAACCAAAACCACTTCCACTGTGGCCAACTCAGCCATGGTACCCCCTATTTAGGAAGCTACTTACATTAAAACCATTTTTATTCGAATCTAGTAGCGATTTAATTATATCCCATTCAAGCGCACGCAGCGTCTATCGACAGATTACACTGGCTGCCGGGATTTTGTCCATGATGGGACTAAATGTACCTGCACAGTCTATTAATATAATGCTGGCCTCATTAACAAATAATTCAGTAAAACGATACGATACCATGCTTAAGAAAGTGGCATCAATGTTGCAATTCAAATGGTTTTTGTTTATTTAAATTTTCAATTAAAAAAATGATAAGTTTTCTTACGCAGCTTTTCGAAAGCTGATTTACAACTGTTTAGTTGTAAATCAGCTTTAGCTTTAATTTTTGGAACTCGGTTAGGTAATGATGATTGTGTTAAGCGATTTCTGAACGGAGTATTCAGACTGTGTCCGCCTTAACCAAAGTATAATCAAACATGGAACACTTCGATTGTGTTAGACTATTTGTCTTCCTGGTACCCAAATGAGGACTTGAATTAGGAACAGATTTCTAAAGAACTTACTACACTTGTGCCCACAGAGCGCATACACTTCCTGGTACCCAAATGAGGACTTGAATTAGGAACAGATTTCTAAAGAACTTACTACACTTGTGCCCACAGAGCGCATACACTTGCTAAAATTCTCTTAGACAACATTGAATTTCAATAAGATAAAGTAATTATCAAAATTCCAAACCTCATAAAAACATCGAAGGCTGGCTAAATTTTTTTCATAAAAAGCCCCAAATTTATCCAGTCACGGTACTATCTACCTACATAGATAAAACAAAGATATTACGCAATGATCAGCAGTCCCCTTACATTGGCCTAAAGAAACCTCATAAATCTATGACTTCTCAGACGATAAGTCGCTGAATTCAATTGACTTAGGAAAGTGTGGCATAGATACCACAATATTTACCGCTCATAGTACGAGTAATACCTCAACCTCCAAGGTGCATAGCCTTGGGGTAAGTCTAGATTTGATAAGAAAAACAATAGGATGGAGTGGCTCCTCAGGTGTTTTCGGAAAATTTTATTGTAAATGTGTTACGGATACAAATGAATCTTTTGCTAAAAGTATTATGTCTAGTCATTTGATTGTAATATTTTGTTCAACACCCATACATCCCTTATTTCTTTGTTCATTGTGTAATTTATTCATAAATAAAAACTTATTAAAGTCATAATTCTAAAGAGTCTAATGTCTTTTAATTTAATTCATATTTCACGAATAGTCTAAAGATTTACAAGTGTCAATTCTAACATAGAAGACGAAGCAATGGAGATTATTTATGATTAAACGAACTTACCTTACATGAAGTTCTATGTTAATTATCTGAATACCTTCGTCGAATAGATTAGAGTCCCACCCGCCCTTTTCTCATCTACCCCTAGACGTGAAATATGAAAATCTCAAACTGAATGACGTAAAATGATCGGTGCGACTGGAACGAAACATCAAAATACTCTCTTTTTATATTTTTTTTATTTTGTTTAGCATAGGAAATCTCTCAAAACTCAGTGCTTACTGGCGACACGGTATGCGGTACTACAAGTGTCATTTCGAATCTATTCGACGAAGCAACTCAGATAATTATGATAGAACTTCACGTAAGGTAAGTTCGTTTAAACATCAAACATATTCTGATCTATTTATTATTATAACTAAAACATATTTTTACATTTACTTGTATAACAGGACCGCAAAAGGATTTTGGCACATTCAAGAACATTCAAGAAAATCTAAAGAAATGCGATAACATCCGTTAAGTAGTCACAGCAGTTTAATACACACTTACAACTCGTAACACGACTACATTCACCATTTTCATTGGCACTACGCATGCCCTTTGGATCCAACTAATGAATTATTACTAGTTGGATCTAAAGAATATATGTATTACTTTTAAAAGTGATCAAAAGTATAAACACAATCCTAAGAGTTTTTAATGAAATCGATTGAAAAATAATATTTGTAACTTTGATATAGTAAATAAATAAACAAAGAACAGGACATCGCGACGGAACTTGTAAATTCTACGTCTATCATTTCTTACCGCGTAGGATAGCTGTGCAACCAGCTGCCTCCCCGTTACGACTTGGACTTCTTCAAGAAAAGAGCATACTACATACTACTAGATACTAGTACTTCTTCAAGTATCATCGCATCTGCATGATGCCTAGTCTTGCGGACGTCCACGGGCGACGGTAGTCACTAATCACATCCTTTTCCCATATCTCATAAAAAAGGAAAAAATATATATTGTGACTTTTGCCTAGCTTCAACTGAGGGTCGTTTATTTTCCCGGCGTCATACTTCAGATATATCACGTAAAAGGCAGCTGTAAGGTGCAGCAAATTGAAGTCCTAAAGTGTAGTAACAATGTAATAAATAACAACTTGCCTGTATGATATGTTGAGCGTGACCACAGATAACGAAGCCGAGAAGGAGACCAGGCACGTACTAACCCCGTAATAGAGACCTGTTGAAAACTTGTTGTATTATAATCTGTGGGTAGTACATTATACATCTATTGGATTGCACATTAGCGTTTTGGGTTCCGCACTTAAAGGATAAGAACAATACACTACATATTACTAAGACTCCTGTCCGTCTCTCCACCCGTCCGACCGTCCGTCCGTCTGTACATCTGTCAGTCTGTCCATCTGTCTATCTGTCCGTATGTTCATATTTCCGTCTGTTCATCTGTCGATCTGTCCGTCTGTCTATCTGTCCGTCTATCCCAACCTCCATCTTCACGTCTGTCTATCGGTCTGTCCATCTGTCCATCTGTCCTTCTTTCCGTCTGTCCTTCTTTCCGTCTGTCCATCTGTCCGTACGTCTATCTGTCGAACTGTCCATCTGTCCACCTGTCCACCTGTCCACCTGTCCGTCTGTCCCACCGTCCACCTATACGTCTGTCTATCTATCACCAGACTGCATCTCACACACCCTAATCGCTAGATAGTTTAAATTTTCACAGTGATCTGTTGCCGCTAAAACAGCAAATACAAAGAAATAGATAAATTATAATTATATCACTAAAAGGAACCGTTATAAACTTCACGTGTGTCCTTCTTTCTGTTTCAGTGATAGATAGTTGTATTTTTCGATTATAATTTTTCAATTCGATAATGTATAATCAATCTATGTTATACTATATCGAATCTGGGGCTGATTAATGATAACCCCACTATTCTATGGCATCAACATCCGCACGTACGTTTCCACCACTCGCCCTCACAAAGCGCACGGAACGCGACAGTATAGTTTTTGTCTCTTTCTTTGCGGTATCATGTGAGCAAGAGGTAACTTTCGAGTCGCGCCATCCCGATTCGGCTACAATACAGCATGGCACTACCTCTTACTGAATTACTAAAGGCGAATTGACCTTTTTAGTTTTAATATCAGGCGTGTATGTGCTTGCTACTTCTACAAACTTATAAAATAACAAAGCTTACTTATCAGTGGCGTCTTTTCCGTCGGTGGCAATGTGTCCCTGATGGTCATAAGGAACACCGTCATGGAAAGCAGAGCGCTGATCCCGAGCGTCACCTTCTCGCCAGACTCCGACGGCACGTAGAATACGAGAAGAGCTGAGAATGTTCACGCGATTAACATCTTTTAAATACGAGGTGGATCAAAAAGTTCGTGGCCTAACCTACATGGAGCTATAACATCTTTTTAAATCTATCGTCATTTGTTAGTATGTGTCATATTGATTTATTGTGCGCAGTTTCATTCCGATACTGCACAATATAAATTTTCTGTGATTATTTGTTTGAGTGCAGTCATTAAGTACCTCAATAAAAAAGGTCTATCACCGAAAGATATCCATCAAGATATGGTGAGCACTTTGGGGGAGTCTGCTCCATCGTATTCCAGTGTCAAAAAGTGGGTAGCTGAGTTTAAGCGCGGTCGTGAGAGCATTAAAGATGATCCTAGGAGTGGAAGGCCTACATCCTCTACCACGAAAGAAAACATCGATAAAATTTGTGATCTCGTACTGGGTGATCGACGTTCGACCATTGGTAAGATAGCTGAGATAACAAACATTAGTTATGGCCGGGTGCAACACATAATAACGGAAGAGTTGGGGTTCAATAAGGTTTCTGCTCGCTGGGTCACGAGGTTGCTTTCAGCTGAACAAAAACGAGTTCGATACACAATTTCGCGAAATTGTTTGGAACTTTTTGAGACTGATCTCGAGGAATTTTTGTCTAGATTTGTTACCATGGATGAAAGCTAGGTTCACCACCATACTCCTGAATCACAGCAACAATCCAAACAGTGGAAGCAACCAGACTCTCCTACACCGAAAAAGGGTAAGGACGTTTTGTCGACTAACAAAGTCATGGCTTCTGTTTTTTGGGATGCGAAGGGCATTATTTTTGTAGATTATTTACAGAAAGGTCAAACTATAAATTCTAGTTATTATTGTAACCTTTCACGAAGATTCCGGGAAGAAATAAAAGAAAAAAGGCCGGGAATGTTGCGTAAGAAAGTTTTGTTTCATCAAGACAATGCACGTGCACACACTTCGGTTGAAACAATGTCTGTAATCCATGATTGTGGCTACGAATTACTGCCCCACCCACCTTATTCGCCGGATTAAGCCCCCTCGGATTATCATTTATTTCCAAATTTAAAAAGCATTTTGGTGGCTCGAAATGTTCGACCAAAGATGAGGTGATAGTCGCAGTAAACGATTATTTCGCTGACCTTCCGGCTCTCCAGGTTTTTCTATTCTGGGCTAAATGCATTGCCACCTGGGTGTTGCATTTGATTGCGTGTAGGATGGGTCCCGACCATTGGGTCGGTGCCTGTCCCTTTTCTCGTCCACGTAGCCCCCTAGTATGATTCTTTCCAGATTGTTTGGCTCCCGGCGAGCCACGTATACGAGGAAAGTAAGCGATCTAACGCAGGCAGATCCAGGAGAGGCGCGCTAGCGTCGGTATATACAGTTCTTCACGTATACACGCGTTAGTGTGTCTAGCGATCCACGGTACACCCTGTTTTTAACGCCAGCACCACATTTCAAACGTGTTTATTCTTGATTTGACTCGAGCAGTCAGAGTTCGGGTCTCTGAAGCGTCAATGAATATGGAGAAAATGTGGGTACGCTTAAGTCTAATTTTAGTTTTGCGTGTGGTGTTACTGTTTCTCCAAATTATCTCCAGGTGGCAGACTGCTAATATTGCTATTTGTGCTCGCCGTGTAACTTTCCTTCCACAGTCACCAACGGCGCATATTAAGGATCCCAGGTATACGAACTTGGCCACCACATCAAGGTTTAGTCCATAGGGTCGGCGCATTGATTCAGATCTGTACACAAACAGCAACTTGGTTTTGCTGCGGTTTATCTGTAGTCCGAATTCCACGCTGACACACTCCAGCCTACTAAGCAGTTCCGCCAGTTCACACTCACTTTTCCCAATGAAGGTAGCGTCCTCAACAAATAATAAGTTGTTAACGAGCATCCCCTGGATTCTTATTCCACCATTCGAGTTCTCAATAGTCGGCGCATGATGTGTTCTCCAATTAAGTTAAATGGCTGAGAGGAAAAAATACAGCCTTGCCTGACGCCTCGCTCTGTTTTAAATGGTTTGGACAAAGCATCATCTAGTCGATCCCTAGAGCGATCATCCAGGTATAGATTTTGAACCAGAAAAATGAGGCGATCTGGTATATCCATTACACTCATCACTCCAAAGATTTTGGGCCAGCTGATGCAGTAAAAGGCCTTGTAATAATCTATGAAGCGGAGGGCCATCGGTATATTAAATCAGTTGCCTCATATTCCACATTTAATTCCGACTGCCTCTCCACTATTACCCTTAACAAAACCTATGCTCGAGTCTTCTATTGGTGACATGTAGGAGTATTTTGCTGGCATGCGAGATCAGGGAGATGTTGCGGTAATTTCCACATATTTTGGTAGCTTCCTTCTTGTGGAGAGGTACAATGATGAACTTCGTCCAGTCATCATGCCATTGACCACATCTCCAAACTTTCATGCATATCAAGTGGATGGCTCTAATGCCCGATGGTCCTAAGCTCTTGACGAGCTGGACTGATATGCCATCTCAACCATTTCTTCCATTACGGACTTCAAAATCATACTAGTTGGCAGCCCATCCAGACTGTGCCAATGTGGTATTATACTTTTTATCACAACGAAAAAAAAAAAGAAAAAGGTCGAGTACTCCGCTGAGCAAAGTCGCAAGGAGTAATGTCAGTACTCAGAAAGAAGTAAGAAAATAGAGGTAAAAAAAATATTAAAACAACATGCTTTCGAAGGGAATGACCAAGGGACGCAGCTAGTAATAGTATATTACATATATTACACTATGTTACATCTGAATACTTAATTTAGTTTTCTCTTAGTGAATGAACTTTCGTGTTGAGGTAAGTATTCCCAAAGATTACCCCTATGAACTTATTTAATTTACACAACCCTTGAATAAATAACATTCCAGGAATAATCCTTGAATATTATTTATTTAACTTTTCTAATGATAAATTGTCAAAACCGATCGTATTTTATGTAATTTGAATAAAAAGTTTGTGGATATAGTATATTTATATTACTACTCAAGATTTAATATGAATTTTCATCAAGGAGTGACAATACATTCCATAAACTGTATAAGGAAACGTTACCTCTTTATACTATTAGTATAGATACAACAAAGGGTTCTCAAATCCTAGAACATAGAGTAGAAGTACTTACCAATACCATTGATGAGTAGACAAGGTAGAATTAGATTGCAAACGTAGAACATGGGTCGCCGTCGGAGTTTGATGATGTAGGTAATGTCAGGGTAAGGCTCCACGCAGCACGAGTAGTATTGGTTGTGCCGCACTGCTTCGAAACTCACTAAATCGAATTCACCATTTGTTTGATAATTCGTTGTATCACCTTCGTCAAACTGCTTCTTTAAGTCGAGCTGGGGAATAAACATATATGTATAAATAACCACAGAATATAATAGGCTAGCTGACGTTGCGCGTGATATTTGAGCAATTTGTTTGTGCAAAATATTCTTTACCAATGGGTATAGCGAGTCCCAGTGAGGTTTTACACTTTGTTAAGCTAACAATTAGCACTGGTTATTTACGGGCGAAGCCAGAGTGGATCGATAGTATTACATAAATTATAGCCTGTGGTACTTTCTGATAATATAGCTTTCTGTTAACAAAGCCATCGTCATTACCGCACCAATATGTTTGGAACATATTCGATGTAAAAAATAAACAAAAAGCTTTCCTCTTTATTACACAAGTGTAGATAAGAAAGGAGATGGGCCTTTTTTCTGGATCACTTATCGTCTTATCAAGAAATCTGTAATAATCGAGCCAAAGGGCATTCAGTTCCCTCTCGCTGTCCTACCTCGTAAGGCATAAGGAATCTGCCGTAACCATATGCAGTTATTGAGGACAAAGGAGTATTTCAGAGAGAGATCCTCTCACCACAGTTGCTGGACGACTATTTAAGCCATCAAGTATGCTCACAACGATTGGTACGAAGCGGAGATCCATCTACAAACAAGATTTATCAAGCTACTTTACTACTTAGTTATTGGGTCTGGAAATGCATAACATGAAATACTACTAAAATACTCCCATCACGTTGCTGTCTTCAACGCGAGTTGTTTAGCTTCAAAAATCAAAATCATAAATTATAACATATTGGAAAAGGTAATAAATTATACAATCTTATATCGTAGCTTCATTTGACTATAAAATACTTGTGCGAATGCTAAGATCTCCCACGTACAGACTTGTCGATGTAGCTTGAGAGCTTGAGCGTACAATTGGTGATAGTTTGTTTGAAAAAGTTGCAATATTGATAATGTAAACCGTTTGTTTTCCCCATAACATTAGAAAAAATAGGAACCTACGGACCAGCCATATCATTAACGTTTCAAGAGTAAAGTTTCTTCATATCTGAATCTTACCAAACCGTTTTCGAAACTCTTTAATAATGTCATCTTTAAAGCATACATAAATAATGAACATAGTAAAAAAACTACTGAATAATAATTAAATATATAGCTAATTTGATGCTGAAAATTTGAACCAAAATGATACATTTTTTCTGCTTGAAGATTACGAAGAAAACTAACTACGTCGAAAACAAAAAACATATCCATTATTTACTCGGCAGCTATTGATTTTCCACTTTGATTTTCACACGATTGAAATCTCTGTTAAGCTCATCATAGAGATTACAATTGATAATGCATGTAAGATGGCGAAATGTTTAAATTAATATAATAATAATAATTAAATTTAAAAAAAATATATCAAAGTGATTTACACTGTAAAAAGTGTGTGGTATATATACATATATATTTCAAAGAAGTAAAAGCCTCCTCTGATTATGTCGTCGACTAAAAATAATTAAATGAACTACGTAGAATCTTGCACAGTGATGGGTATAATTCCACCCTCCAAAAGATGTGTACATTCTGCACATATTTTTAAAAATCTGGTTTTCAAGTGACACTTGAAACCAATCGGCTTTCACCGATAGCTCCGACGCGATATCCGATTTCATTGAAGTGAACCTGTTATTTTTACAGTTGTGCGCGTAACTTTTTTTAATAACCTAGGCCCGCCTACTTATTCCTATCGTTTTTGCTGCTGAGAACATGAATTTCAAATTCAATAACTGACTGAAACTTTTTGCTTTTTCACAAGCTCCGACACGTAGCTAATGTTTATTCATAGGGATAATTCCGAAGAGAATATCAATAGAGGTGTTATCAGAAAGAGGTATATCGACGTAAGCACGAAGAGCATTACGCTGGTGTTACGGTTGACCGCTCGATCGCTCTTTCAC
The DNA here is from genome assembly GCA_017140195.1 of Eumaeus atala. Classification (NCBI taxonomy): domain Eukaryota; kingdom Metazoa; phylum Arthropoda; class Insecta; order Lepidoptera; family Lycaenidae; genus Eumaeus; species Eumaeus atala. Next base: position 371,744 of record JAFELO010000439.1, on the reverse strand, counting down.
ATGATTTCAGTATTCATATGTTTCGCATAACGTGCGCTCTAAGTGAGTGATAATACCCTTGACTTAATTAATCTCCAATAATCCTCTGTTTATCACAAAAAACTTGTATAGAATGGGAGAAAACCGCGTCGAGATTTCCTTAACTAATTAGTACTTTAGCTAGAGTTATGTTTAAGCTACGTCCAGAGATAGTTTCACTTTACAAGCTAGAAGTATCTCAACATCATAGCTGCCCCTTGAAGCTGGTTTTAAATATACAAGAAATATTTACCCAATAATGACGCCCGATTCTATTGCAATATAGCACAACTCTTGATAAAATAGCAAATTGAGCACACTTTATACTTGTCCTGACGAAATAAGATTATTAACGCAGCCAGCTTAGTGGTTCATTATTTGTTACGACATAGAAAAATGTACAGCCGTCCGTTTCCTGTAGGGGAGGCGTTGTTGTAGGAATCGTAACTAAATTTGATTCCCAATCTGCCATTCCCAAGTAGCTCGGGGAGACATTTGTACAGGCCGCGTTTTGATGTTGCGAATACATAAAGTAATGATGGAATTGAAGAAATGAAATGAAATGTAATATTCTTTATTGTGTACACAACAGACATACAAATAATATAATAAAACAAAGTAATAACAATAATAATAAAACACATAACACAATATATAAACATACATAATAGTATAATATATATATATATATATATATATATATATATAGATATAATATCTGAGGGCAAGAATTCCACAATACAATGACCTGTTGGTAAATGAGATTTTACTGTAGTTGTTATGACAGATTGGATTTCCAGTGAACAGAACGCAGTATAGTGTCTAAAGAATACGAACATTCTGGCGAAATCGCATAGGAAGCCTCTTGTGAGTAGAGCGAAACTCTGAAACATGGTCATATTTTCTCAAACCGAATATGAACCTGATTGATTTTGGAGCCGTTCAAGTTTATTTAGCTGTTCTTCAATAAGATTCGTGTAGCAGATGTCACCGTAGTCGTAACTGAAAAAAATAAGGACTCTGTAATTTAAATGTTTATAGAGATGGGAAGAACATATTGTAGACGTCCTAAGTAGAGCCACGTTGCATACACTTTTTTACTGATCTCCTTAAGTTGATGTGACCAGTAAAAGTTTTCATCAAAATATATCCCTAGGTTTTTTTTACAACTGCAATATGGGACAGCTGTACCATTGACAAGCACGCAAGGCAAGTTACTTTGAGACGGAGAGACACGAAGTCAAACTCTGAACAGTCGTCGAGCTTCGCGCTCCGACCAATCGTCGAGCTGCGCTCCAACCAGTTGTCGAGCTCCGAGCTCCGAACTTTCGTCGAGCTTCGCACTCCGAACAGTCGTCGAGCCTCGCGCTCCGAACAGTCGTCGTGCATCGCGCTCCGAAAGGTCGTCGAGCTTCGCACTCCGACAACACTCCACACAGCCAATAAGCCATGATGGCGAACCCGCAAATTATTGCGGCCCCGTTAACCCGGGTTATGAGGTCCGCCTCAATGCCCGTAACCCTCACAGATCACTGTGAAGATGACCAGCAGTGACCTTGAGACGACGGGTCGTGGTATCGTTCTATCTCATGTTCGTACGTTCGTTCTGTCTCCGTTCTACGCACTCGGAAATGCTTGCTGTCTCTCTCTTGCCGAAAGGTGAGGGAGTAATAGCGCCGTCCCGCTTGCGCCCCAGCCCTCTCGTCCTTGTTCGGAACGCGGTCCAGAATTGTTATTATTCCGTGCCGTGTTCGGAACTCAGGCGAAGCCAAAGCGCTTTTTGTGTGCATTGTGTATTATAGTCTATAGTATAGTGCACACTATCTCATCTATCAAGAAAGTTAAGCAAGACCTCAACAGATCTGACCTTTTATGAAGAAAGGTCCGGGGAGTGGACAGCGAGTCCGACGGAGGACCGGCCCTGCCACAATAAGAAGTAAGTCCAAAGAATCCGACCGCGTAATAGTTAGACGCCCACTTTTCCCCACGCCACAAGAGATGGAAGAATTCCAGGAGGAATTGGAGTGGTTACGCCCCCAAAAGCTTGCGGCGTCCTCTCCCGAAGAGAGGCCCGATAAATTCGCGGCCTTGGCCACCTCATCGCCGTCGCCATCACCGTCTCCGCCCCAGCAAACAACAATGTCTGCACAGAGCACCAGCTCGACTATGCCGCCGGGCTCGACCTCTGTTACGGCTGCTGAGTCGCCGGATAGGGATCCCGAAGGAGCGTCCTCCACGACATCTACGGACGCGACGCGATACCAAAGCTTCGCGGCGGCTCTGGAGTGTACAACCGCGCCGGGTACCAGCGCACACGCAGGCACGGTAAGCACTCTTCCCCCCACAATACCAAACCAACCACCATCATCATCACCGCCCCCAATCCCACAAACCCCCCGCGCAGAGCGATGGATTACCCACTCATCAGCGTGCAGAACCTTCCGGACTGGCACCGACACTTCCGTGCGCTAAAGTCCCAGCTGGGACACGCGCAGAACGCTAGACTGCTGACGGACCTTTCAAAGGTAGACGCGGCGGTGCAGTGGCCCTGCTACTCCCCACCAATGTTGGTATTAGAGGCCTGCCTGCGAAGACGAGCACGGACAGCATCGCCGCGGAGCTCACATCCCTGGGCCACACATACCGGCGAGGGGGGGGGCAGAGCCGGCTGCCTGTTCCATTCCCAACTCGAGAGCATGGACAGCGGGTAGCTCCGACGCCTCTACGAGGTCAAGGAGCTGCTCTGCATGCGGGGGGTAGTGGTGGAGGAGTGAAATTGGTCAAAAGGTCATCATAGTGCCATCGCTGCCAGCACTTCGGTCATTCCTCCACGAACTGCCACCGGCAAATCCGTTGCGTTAGATGCGAGCAGAATCACGCGGTCGACGACTGTCCCCTGCCCAAGGGCGCCGGCCGCCGACGTGTGCAAACTGCGCCGGGCCGCATACAGCCACAGCTCAGACGACTTCGGCACCGCACACATCCAGCCAAAAGGGAACCGGTGATGGATCGTAAGCAATTGCGAATCATCAACTGGAACCCCGGCGGCATCCGAGGAAAAGTTCAGGGCCTCAGACAGCTCGCCCAGGAGTACGACATTCATGTTTTACTGTTGGGAGAGACATGGCTGGGGCCTGGATAGGACCTCAAGATGGCGAACTATGCCGTGTATCGCAGGGACGAGGTGTCGACGAGCGGCTGGGCGTACAGAGGTACGGCAGCGCTCGTTCGCTGGGACATCGTCCATGTCGACTTGGACCTCGACCCCTTCTCCGACATGAATACAACTGGAGTGGTTGTGCAAGTGTCGGGAAAGAAGTTGAGGATCTCCGCGGCATACAGGCCCCCCACACTCCACTTCGACCTCACTGATGTCCACCGCGTACTGGATGGTGGGGGCCAGGTGTTGGTTGCTGGTGACTTGAACTCCAAGCACACCGCTTGGGGATCGTCCACCATCAACCGCACCGGCGCCAGACTGAAGGTGGATTCGGAGAGACGGGGATACACGGTGCGTGGACCTCCCTGCCCGACCCACGTCCCGACGGATCACCGGCGAAATCCGGACGTGATGGACATCGTCATTCACAACAACCTCCAATTCACAATGGACATGGAGGTGCTGTATGACCTGGACACGCAGTGTCTACCGGTACTAATCATACTACATTCGACGGCGGTCGAAAGGGAGCGAGAACGGACCAGACAAAGGGTGGACTGGCAGGTCTTCAGAGACCGTATGGCCGACTTCACTATCGACGGGCAAGTCGAGACCGCGGAAGCTGCGGCCTGTAGTCTCACGGACAAAGTCCGGGAGACACAGGCCGCGACGACCGTCACCACGCCGGTCGAGGCTTGCCGTCGGAGTGACCTCCCTCCCGACCTTCTTTCCGACCTCAGGAAGAAAAGGCAGTTGAGGAGGCTCTGGGCCCCGACCCGCTGCCCTCTGATCAAGGACGATCTCAATCGACTCGCTGAGGACGTCTCTGCAAGGGCGAGGGACTGTCGAGGGGCCAACTGGGAGCGTACCATCGCTAGAGCCGACGCCAACGACACATCCCTCTACGCCCTGAACAAACGACTCAGTGGGCTGAAAACCACGATCAGCCCACTCACCGACTCAAACCGCCAACGCCCAGACACGAGCAGACATGCATGCCAATCACCTACAAACGCGGGGGGGATTTTATATCCCCAGCCGAGCTGCGGAAGGTTGCCCTTCGCCTCTCGAGGCGCAAAGCACGAGGCCACGACAACATCCCCCCCACAGCGCTGGTGATGATGCCGTGGCGCAGAGCCGTAGCTCTCACCAGTATAGCTAACGGCGTTCTCCGCACGTCCCACTTTCTGGATATCTGGAAGGAAGGGAGAATCGTTGTCCTCCCAAAGCCGGGCAAGCCTCGGCACCTACCCGGAAGCTATCGGCCGATCACGCTACTGTCGCACGTGGCCAAGTTCTTCAAGCGGCTATTGCTCCGGAGACTGAAGATGTACGTCCCAATAAGGGAGGAGCGGTTTCCGGAGCGGCCACTCGACCATACAGCAGTTGACACGGGTGCTCCATCACTTGGCCACAGAGTTGAACAAGGGAAGACACTCGGTCGGAGTCTTCCTCGACATGGAGAAGGCCTTCGACCGGGTGTGGCACCCGAGTCTCCTGGTGAAGTTGATGGACGCCGGCATCCCGCCGACTCTTGTGCGACAAGTGGCGTCGTTCTTGGAAGGGAGAACCTTCCGGGTGGCGGTGGAGAGGCGACATTCCTCCCTGCAGGCCAAACGTGCTACAGGGCAGTTGCCTATCCCCTTGCTTCTACGCGGCCTATACGAACTACATCCCGACGCTCAGCACCCCAATGGGACAGGGCGAAACGGATGTCTTGCTCGCGCTGTTCGCCGACGACAGCGCTTACATATCCTCGCCAGGTTGATCGAGTGATCGATCAACCAGGCGAGGGCAGCCCGCGCCTTACTGCGACCATTCCTCGCATCCGAGCTTTCACTACGTACGAAACTGGGGACACACAAGACGTACATCCGATCGCGGCTCACTGACGCTGCCCCGGCATGGTACGCGCTCACCTCCCCGAGCTAGAAGAAGCGTCTGCAAGCTCAGCAGAGCATATCCCTGCGGGTCATCACGGAGGCTGGCCGCTACGTCCGGAACGATGTGACTGCGGGTCGAGTCTGTCGGTGAGTTTGTGGCCCGATTGTCTCGAGGCATGTTCAGTGCCGCAGACAATGGTTCGCACGCCCACCTGAGGGACCTGGTCCCGCTACACGCGCGACCACCCGACGGACGGCCGTACCCGCGTGAGCTCACATCCCGTGATCCACCAAGCGGAGAGAGGTCCTCGGCCCCGGCGATCGAGACGAGGATCACTTACTCACACGCATAACCCACATCACACTCGGACATTACCACCACACACTCACCACACCTGCAGGCCAGTAGGCCGCGGTCGCATCCCTATTCAGACCCTCCAAGACCGCTCCCACCACCATCACCGCTGAGCTGTAGAAGGCCGCTCGGAAATGGCTAGCCCAGCGACGGCCGAGGAGGTTTCGCTGACGCCGCCTGGTTCCGGCTCTGTTACGACTGCTGCGTCTGCCGCGGACGTCGAGGCCGCCTTCTCCAGCGGATCGGTCTAGGCCACGCGAAACCGGACTGCTCTGGAGAGCCCTAAAAAGGCACGCCCAGTGAAAAATGGCCGAGGAACTGTCTGTGAAGGCGAGCACCACTAGTCCACTCCTAGACACTACAAGCGCAAAACACTACGGAGCCCAGGCATGCGCCGAAGTGCTCACATGCAAAATACGCGTTATCAAGGCACCTGGTATTAGTATCAAATCCAACGCATACTCATAGATACGGGTATAATTGTATAATTCGGATGACTGGCTGGCTCAGTTGGCAACGTGGCGGCCATTCCGCGTGTTACGCCAGAGGTCACGGGTTCGAATCCCGCCTAGGTCATGGATGTTTATATATGTATTATATGTATGTCTATAATAAAAATCTTAAATATATTTTCCGTTGTCAAGTACCTGTAACACAAGTCCTTCCGGTACTTACCTCTGAACTAGGTGTTAATAAGTAACGTGGTGTGATACGTCCACAGACATTATTATTATTATTATTATTATTATTATACTGGCCGTAAATAAGCTATACGCTATATTAAGATGAATTCATAGACTTGAACTATCAGAAAGGGTTATATAATTTATTTCCTACATTCATTACCTGACTGGTACAATACCAGTTCTAGTCGCTATACAATTTTAGCTCGTCTCCTTCAACAACTTTACGAATGAAGAAAGAATTAACTTGCGGCTAAGGATAAAATTAACATACTACATAATTATAAGTAAAGTTTAATTGTTTTTATCTTTCACGATCCCTATTTATATTTTATACTGTAAATGTAGTCTGTGACCACTGGTGACTACGGCCGGCTGAGACGAGGTGAATCCTTCGATTAAAATAGTACCTATGCGATTAACTCCAATTTACAGTATAAAAAATATAATTCAAGTTTTTATTTACGTAACGTTAATTAATTTATGTTAATGCACATCTCCATCTAATAGTCTACTGACATTTCAGCTGCATATGCTGAAAGTTTTTATGTCCGTCGCAATATAGTGGTCACCGTTAAACTAACATAAACATAACCAGAGCTTCACAGGGCGAAATTGTTATAGCTAGAACGTAAGTGTTATAGCAAGATAACTTTTTATTTCTCTGTAAACCAAATTACTAGAATTAATTTATATAATAAAATATTTTTCCGGGTGTTATTATGTCATGAATCAATCGAAAAACATTGTTTCTATTTCCCCAATATTTTTTGACACACTATGTGAAGGCAAAAAAATTATTATCCTCACCTTACATATAGGGGAGGGAACCCAAAAAGTATTTTTCTCGAGGTTTCATTGTACCACTTTCTCGACAATAATTTACATATACACGTATGCCAAATTACTCTACCAAATCAATCTAGTACCAATAATGGTTGTCTTAGCTAAACCGAGAACGGACGGACATGGAGAAACTGTAAAGAATATTCACTACGGAACCCTGTAAATGTGGACGAAGTGAAGTGTAGTGTCGACAGAAGTGAAAACTCAAAACTGTATTTGTACCGATCGTTATTTGACGTTATCATTCATGACTATGAAGCGAATTGAATGATTATTGTTCACGACTACAGAACTATAACGTTTGATAATGACGCGAGTTTAAGTTTTTTGTATTTTCTGAATAAATTGTGTCTAGTCGGTGACCATAGTGACATCTCATACAAAAAAGCACAATTACACGCAAAAATATCGCTACGTGCCGTGCGACTGCGTTCGTTGACTAAAAGTGTGATATGACGAAAACAGTGACGATGACGCGAGTTTCATCATTTTTATTCACCAGTACGCAGCAATACTGTATAGACCGCGTAGCTGCGTTCGGTGGCACAAAGCGCGTAGCGCTCTACGCGTTCCATGGTTCATGCTATCGGAAAAAGTGGTCAACGCGCCAAAAGTGTTTTCACTTTAATAAAACAGGTCTGATTTGGATCACACGTCCGAAATAGAACGAAAAAGTTATACGAAACGGAGAAAAACTTGCGGTCGCACTCATTGGGGCGTAAGTGCGAGCGAGAGAGTACAATACTAAACGTGACTGTGTGTCTTTATGTGTAGCTGGTGACTTTTCTTATCTTTATTAACATATTTTATCCTGATTATATAATCAGGATATGCACCGGAGAGACGAACGCTGGCCCATGCCGCAAATGTGGCCTGGCCTACCTTTTTTGAGTTGAACTGCTTCTTGAATGATCAGGGAACTCCGCCACTTACTATCCAGCGGTATGGTTACATGATGCGTGATATTATATTTCGGCAGAGCGCCGCGCGTAAAGCACATCTGTCCGTAGACACTCATAAGTCGAGTGGTCCCGATGACATCGCTCCGATTGTGCTGCGAAATTGTGCTTCGGAGTTGGCTCCGGTATTGACGCGTAATAAGATTTTTCTACTATGTTAGCGTAGTTCCCAGCTCTTGAAAAACAGCTCTAGTGCACCCAATCCCTAAAAAAGGGGGCACTGCGACCCATCAAACTTCTGACCTATTGCGATAACCCCTTTGTTTTCCAAAATTATGAAATCTATTATCAACTGCCAGCTCTTGAAGTACTAAGAAGATCATCAAATAATTAGGGACCGCCAGTACGGTTTCCGCCGTGGACGTTCAGCTGGTGATCGTCTAATTTATTTAATGCACTGATTTATTGTTGTAACCAAGGGGAAGGCATTGGCGTTTTTTGATCGGGTTTGGCACAAAGCGCTCCATTCAAAGCTTTATTCTTACGGGCTTCCAGGGAAATTATGCGATCTCCTTGACGAATAGCAGCATAATGGTTAGCATAAAGGTTGTGGTTGATGGCACATGCTTCGCCCTTAAATTTCTCAACACTGGTGTTCCCCAAGGCTGTGCTCTGTCTCCCGCGCTATTTCTTCTGCATATAAATTACATGCTACAAACTAGTGGCCTTCATTGTTACGCAGACGGTAACGAACAGAAGTTAAAGGTTTGTTATCCAAAGTCTTGTAATTTAGTACAATTTAACCCCTGTAACATTTATGTTTTGAAACTTAAATATTTTATAAAAAAAAGGCTTAAAGGCTAAGGCTTAAATTCCTCTGTGTTGAAGAAATGTCACTTTTTTCCTTTTGGCGATGGCGAGGATGCATATATTTGTGATGTCTGACGCTATCTTTCATCGCCAAATCATAATTAAATTAGTATTTTTCTCTTTCGCCTGGTACCTATAGATTCATGATACTCATATACCATTTTGTTCACAGAAATTATTAAGTCCTTGAGAACAGAACGCTGTGCCGTTATCAGTGTACCAGAGCGTTCGGTAGCCCATATCGAGGCATGAACCAACACGACCCGGCGCAACTAGTGTTCGGTCGCTGGTGTCGGTCCGGTCCCGACGTAATGATGCCGAGTTCTCCTTCGCTTCTGTTGACCGCTTCCGCCACGATAATATGTAACTACAAAATGTCTCCTCCAAAACCTATAGACCCACTTTTACTCGGTCAGCACGGTTTGTATAAAAATAAAAAATGTCTCCTACAATTAATGTAGACTTGAGTCCGCCGACACATGACGCACTCGCTTGATTGCCCAACTCCATGATGGGTGTCAGTATGGGAGGATGAATCAGAAGAAGAATTGTTCTTAGACGCGGAAGATCGTCATCCGCCCGACGAAGATCAACCACCACCGCCGCTCATGACGGTACGACAGAAACGCAATTGTCCTAAGGTTAATCATAAAAGATTTTGTGATTCATTATGTATTCTTGTCCTTTGTTATTTTGTATATGTTTTAACCATGCGGGAGGAGCCGTTATACAAGTAGGATAGACGTAATTTAACTAGATACACAGTTGCGTGCGCGTGCATTAAAGTCAGCGCGCTAATGGCCGTATCGCGTTTCACTAGCCCTCTTATTTCTCACTAACATAAAGCCAAAGCTATATTACGCTGTCGGGAAGTGCCTCCATGGACTCTCAATACGAAATGTGGAATGTTATATTGTGTGTAATAATAACTGTTCTGTGAAATGCCCAATGAGGGTACAACAACATGACACATACATAACTCTAGACGCTTTATCAAAAGGTATAGCCTACTTCTATTCGAGCACTTTTGTGGAGATAACTGACGGTGATAATCATATTTAGCGGCTATTTTATCACGCTTTTAATTACTATTGCAACCTTTTGAATTTAAATCCAATATTTTTCAAAGTGTATCCACAGCAATTTTCATTATATAAAATTCTATAGCAAGCGCTCTGGGCAATACAGACGAACAGGTGCATTTACTTATGTCCTGCATTTCCAATACGAAAAAAGAAATTTTTTGTGTGATTTATTAAGTGTTTTTTATTTCGTTTGCTTTTTATTTGTTTTTTTTTTTT
>JAFELO010000439.1:311598-361715 GCA_017140195.1 Eumaeus atala | reverse complement strand
TTTTTTTTTTTTTGCTACGGATTACTACGTTCATGTGCACCACATATATGTAAAGAATTAGGTAGTGGTTTTATGTAACTGTCAGCCATAAGTAACTCCGCTACTCAATAATTTATCAATTTACGGTCTAGTTGTAAAAATGCTAAACCAGAGATTGTGAGCTCCCGGGTTCGAGATCCGGGTCGAACCATAAAGAATGGTTGGGATTTTTCAATTTCTTACAACAGTCCGCAACTAGGAAGTTAATTAAACTGTATAAAAAACTTGGTAACTATTTTACGGTTATAAATACAATTTGGGTTCATCCTAGATACGCTAGTGTCCTCGGATCAAATAGTATGGAGTATAAAAGTGTAAACATCCGAGTCGGAGAGCGATAGTCAACCAGCTAAAAGTTTCGCAACGATATTTGGAAATAGTAATCAGGGCAACTGTTGATAGGCTGGTAGATATAACAGGCTGTTGTGTTAACTGTCACAAACGTTAGTGTAACATAATGTTTTAGTACCTTAAATATGGGTATCATAAGACGAATACATAAAATACAAGGAAATGACCGACATTGAAACCTCGACTGCTGACGTAACGGTATACCCAATGCAATATATTTCCAATGCATTTTAGAAAATGTATTGAAAATTCGTAAAAATATAAATGATTTTTGTCAAAAAGCGACAACCATACTAGAATTACTCGCAATAGACACAAACTATCCAGTGATACGACTAGATAAAGTGAGTAGCTTCTTCTCAGTCTCAGTTCGTCATTCATCATTATCAGCCCTTATTGGTCCACTGCTGAACATAGGCCTCTTTCAATAAGCGCCAAGACGACCGGTCTCCTGCATCCATCCCGGACCAGCTATTTCATGGACATCGTCTTCCCACCTGGTGAACTGTCGACCAACAACAGCTTTCCTCTCCTCCAGAACCTAAGTGGCCCATCTGCCATCTGATTTGCTGAGTGTGTGACCAGCCCATTGCCACTTCAGCGAGCTTATTCTTCGCGTGATATCGGAAACTTTAGTTCTGTCTTAAGACTCAATCTTGTTTCTTGTCACAGTATCGGGGCCCTGCCATGTCCACTTCCTACGGGGCCTCTTCTTAAAATAAGAGTTCATTAAGAAGCGGCCTTCTTTCTCGAGAAAGTTTGTCGCCTTCTACTCCATGTGGTCCCATTGCGATTTGGCCTTCCACTCCATGTGGTCCCAGGCTCTTTCGACACCACACGGCACAACCCGGAGATTCTTAACGCCCTTTGTTCCACCGTTAACGTGGCCGCTACTGTGGCCAGGACTAGTTCAAGTACCGGAAACTGAGCAGACGTATTGGCAATTGCAGATTAGGTTTCAAACCGGCGCCACTTCTGCCTGACGCCGATCCGACGGATGATACCGCCATCACTCCGACCGGATACCAAACAACCAGCTCCATGAAGCCTCAGCCTTGTCAGGTTAGTCTGCGGTAAGGTAGGTTTGTAAGAATTATATTTTGAATACAATATTTTCATTCTACTACATACGTAAGCAAGTTATGCCAGTCGGTCTTCTGAATATACAAATAATAACAAAGTTAATTAAAACGGTATAAATTTAAATTACAAGATGGAATGAAATTGAAGAATAAACTTATTCAAGCTTCCATGAACTTCTTGAAGTTTTGACTCTTACAATAAAGCATTGTTACATAAGGTAGTATAAATTTGTAATTATGCCACATTAAACTGTATAAAAAATTCAAATTAAATCTTATTTCACCAAATCTTTTTCAACAGAGATTCCCCTTGAGCTCAAATTTGGTACACACGTGAAAGTTAGAGGATTATGAAGCTGGGATTAAGATGTAAATTGGGGCAACTTTGTTATAAACATCCCATTCCTATTGTCCTCGGGATCACTTGTTATATCTTGACAAGAACTATAAACTTTCCTTTTTTAATAAAAGACACAAACAACGCGTGTATAATGGTGTTTCAGAGCTCTGATCTAAATTTGTAAAGTCAAACTAATCAATTTCGAAATAGAACAAATTGTCCGTTTCCGCAGCACATTAGCATATTTGATTATAATAGACTATTGGTAGCAGATTCTGTGTAGTGAAATAACGAAAACCGTCACAATTAATAACAATTATATTTGTCAATGTCCTAACTAAACACATCCTATTCCAATACATAATTTATGTTCGTGACATATGAGATAAGATCTTTCCTTATACACTAATAAATCGTTCACTTCATTATATTCTCTCATGTTTCTGACTAAGAAAATATTTCAGAAACTCCTAAAATGAGCTGTATTTTTACTTAGAATATGTAACAGAAGATTGAGCAAAGTATGAAAGTGTGACCATTATCTTGGGACATGAAATTCTAAAATGTTGGATCTTATTCTTCGAAATATCATATCATAGCAAATTATCAATCGTCCCTAATGGTCGTTTTACTATAGTTCCGCGAAAGTTTTGCGAAAGCGGTGAGATCATTTTAAATAACTACTATCTTACATATTAGTTGTGAATAAAATAATAGTTTCCTACTAGTTTTCTTCTATCGAAACATTGAACAAAAATACCTCTGAATTTATCACATTAAACTTACAACACTTAAAATTTACCACATTGTTTTCGCTTTCCTCAACTCATAGAATGATACAGGAATGTCAAAAATCAGGGTATTTATATATGTGTTTGGACGGAATCCTAGGATATTTTAAAATATCTCGTTTTCAATATTATATATGTACATATTAATTAAACAAGACAAACTATCGTTTTGTTGTCGTTGTAGAAAAATGTGTACATACGGAATGTATACAGGCAAAAAAGACGATGATGGCGAATTCATGTATAAACATGTTCAGGTATAAAAGTGTCGCAATCCTGCAAGATAAATAAAGGGGCATTAGTTATCGAATAAATCAAGGTGCCCTACTTTTGTAATGACGTTCGAAACGAAAGTTGGACACGGTGTGTGTTCGACAGTGGAATGAAATGAAACAATCGCCGATCCAAGCCCGTAGCTAGCTAATTGGACAAATCGCTGATTGGCATAATGTGGAGGAACAAATGCGGCAATTTCTCTTGCGGAATTTATTGCACATTCCCTTTTACACGGAATATTGCTCGCAACAGCATATCATTCGCTAGATTTTTCCCCGACTACGTTGGCTGGTAATCTTTTACGTCCTTATACATTTGATAAACTAGAAGACAAAAAAGTCTTAACCAGAACGTTTAACTGTTAAGGCAAATGCAAAGGCACAGTAATAGGTCCGTCTGATTTTTTCAAAAGATATACTTATTTTTGGCGTTGCGCTTTTCTTTTCAAAAATTATGAGAGTAATTTTTTACGTTACGCACGCACACCGTTACGAAAAACCGTGACCCTAAGTTTTAGTCAACATTTTACTTTTTCAAGAAAAAGTTACCATAATGCGTTATAACAATATAAAAGCTACCATAATGCACTATAATGACATAAAATGCTACAACAATGCGTTATAATGATATACAACTTAACTTATGCGTTATTACGATATAAGACGAAACTAACAATAGCAAATGGTACTTAATTTTATTATTTAAATAACGCTTTCTGTTATTAGTATAGTCTTCTACAAAAGTACAATAATACGAACGATAAAACTTTTAAAAGATTTTTATCTTGTTACGCAAAGAAGTATAACTTCTAACGCGCGGACACACAATGTATTTGTGTGCATTTTCTTTGGCACGGGCACGAATTTTGACATATGAAGTGTCTTCATACTCGTCATAACAACGTAAGGAACACCGGGTACAAATGTACAAGACCTCGGCTCTTTGCTATTCACACTTGCCCAACTTCTTACTTACTTTCCAAATATCCCTAGAACTTTTTTCCAGTTAAATTAAGTAACAAAAATAAGTGAAAGAAGTTAGTTTATTTTTAATAGCATTCCGTTACAATAAAGGTGCTTGATACAAAAATATTAAAATACGTGATGTCCACTACATTGATACATATTATGAGATGAAGAATTAATGAGCGATCTTTACCGCGTTACTTTAAACTTGCTATGCTTTCAGATAGACGATGAAAGCTGAAATATCTGCTGATTTACTTGAAATATGTGAAGGCCTCGTAGTTTCTTTTTGCGCTTAATATTTTCTTCATACAGAAGCAGGCAACATAACAAATGCTGCCTATCCAGTTCTACAAAAATTTATAATCAAGATTAAAATGGAACTGAAGGTAGCTAGTATTGATTAAGTGTTAATGTAACACAGTGTTAACTTATTTTTGGATACGTTTTCCCGACAAGAGCATGACAACACCTCGTAGTGTGTTTGAATATTAGTTCGTAACGTCAGTTAACACAGCTTGATACCCTGACACATCGTGATGATTGTCTTTTAGTCCTACTTTGAGCGTTTTCTCCTGAACTACATACAATATTAAAATCCCTGTTATCGCTCAATTATCATAGTTGTTAAGCTATTTGTAAAAGTATATAAGTTCTGTCCAGCGAAGGGTTTTCCATTCTGAACTGGTGTTGAACTACTTTTGCGTTTCCCATATGGGGTGATGATAGCCCATGGTTGTGAGGGAATACGTTTGCAATATCATTATGAGAATTTGTATTGGTATCAGTAGTCGTCAAAGGGGCTGTCTTCTCGCTTATCCCTATAAAGATGTAGGAGAAGTGAACCGCGTGTAGTTAGTTCCCTCAGATTATTTCAGCACGGCACTACATCTTCCTATAGAAAGTGGTAGTACCAAGCAGCATAGGAGGAAGTAGTGCCATGCATGGTACATGACACTACATCCTCTTATGCCACGGAAATGGCCCGCGCGACCGAGGACGTACCTCTGGCTGACTCGTAAAGTGACAGCGCCCTGTCGCGTTTCGTACTGTTTGTGAGTAGCCGGTGGCCCATGGGGAGGATGATAAGAGGGCTATGCGTCTGCGTAACAATCATGCGAATGTCCATGGACGTCGATGGTCATCGAAAGACTCCGATTACTCGTTTGTCCCTTTATGCTATAAAAAATGTTCTTTATTTTTTTTACGATAAGTTGCAAAAGCATTGCCTCTGCGGTTGCGCCTTTAGTACTACCGCGCCTTGCGGTATCACTTGTCATCCGCGTAACCTGCATACACTCCTGTTGGACATAGCGCTGTAATATACTATCTTCCTTAATTTACTACTAATTTTGCAAATAGGACCAGTAATTTCTGAGATAAACGCGTCCAACCAATCAAACTCCTCAGCTTTATAACATTAGTGCAGATAGATGTGACGGGTATCGGTATACATCCCTAGTTCCAGTAAAGCTGTAGAGGTCGGTTGAGTGGAAAGGTCGTCCAGTGAAAGGTCATGCAGCTAGGAGATATGTCTATATAAAGCTCAGCCGTGCGGTGGTCGCACAAGTTCATGTGGTGAAACAATCTTACTGCATGTCGACGACTTGTTGCAATTTAATGACACGCTTCTAGGACGTGCAAACGTATTGTGGTATATTTCGTATATTGTGTTTGAGTCAATATTAATAGTAAGAGTTAGTGTCGTGCTACATAGCTGCCGCATTGGCCCGACACGACCGGGGAGGTACGTGTCGCTCACATGACGTAAAGCGACAGTTTCGCTGTCGCTTTTCATGCGGTTTGTGAAGAGCCTGTGGCCTATTCGAGGGGAGCAAGAAAGGAGGGCAACGCATCTACATGACAAAAATAATGAGGATGTTTGTGGCCGTTGGTAGTCGTTAAAACGCTTCGATTTCTCGTTTTCCCCCTATACTATAAAATAAATCATAAGTGACTTGGTGCCTTCTCTGATTTTATTGCGGGGTATCAATATTTTCTTTCGGGTGGTTCGTAAACTCCAGTTGCTAATTAGCGCCCTACACCTTCTGGAAGTGTGTTACAAGTAGGCGGTGTATGGTGGGTACATTGCTAAAATTCTTATTCAACTGAATCTACCAAAGTACATAATGTGATATCGGTTTCTTTTGCTCTGTTTTCCTTCACGCTCGTCAATAGACGTACCACTTATCACACATCTCTTGGGGGAGAGCTATCAGGACCATCCGACTGTCCCCGAAGACGATCCGTGGGCTGAATATGACGTGTGTTGCAGACGCAAACTGAGGGGCGTAAATGGACCGATCGTCTTGGGCGGTAGACCGAGGGTGCTCATTTTTTCTTCGCCCCAAAAGATGGCAATACTGACCGGAGCCTTTTGACGTTCATAGTCATCCGTCACGTTGTTTTTCAGATGCATTTCCCTCTTTTCCTACTCTGTAACACTAAAAAATAACTTAATATTACGTATATATCTATACATTTCTAAACGTACATATTCCTAAAATACTTTGAATTATCCAAGAGCAGGAATTTATTAAATAGAAATGCACGTTTAAAAATTGGAGTGTTTTAGCAATTTTTTAAATAGGCTCAGTCAAAGCTAGTGCCTTGCAGAAAATTATATAATTTCACTTCACAATTTTATATCATTAAATTAGCATTCATAATCAAGAGTGTATTCTAAATAATAAAAATGGTATATGTACGTAAATCATTTTACCTATCTTTACACTTTTCATGGGTTAAAAGATCTCCTTTCCCATAACATGTCTACTTCCTTTTAAAGCTTAAACGGATGTAGGATACTTCACTACCTTTTAAATCAAATAACTTTAGAGACGTAGAGTATTTTTATCGACACCAAAATAAAAAAAATGATACCTACTTTTTTAGATTCAAGAGGCAAGATTACCATTTTAGAAACGTACATACTTTAAGCTAATGAAGAAACTAATTTAAATTAGAATAAATAGATTAAGTTTTTTTTCGCATATTAGTTGGAAGTGTCCAGTGCAGCTACAGCTTTTATTAGAAGACACGTCGGGCGACGGTCCAGAGGGTGAGATTATGGGTTGTAAGGAGACAGACGGGGCCCCTTTCATGCATATGTGAAGGACACATCCCAATAGTTGTTTTAGATCAGCTAAAGTATACATTTATTATCTTGGCCGAGGGGAGTGGACTCACCGCCCTCTCTAACGAGAGAGGCAGCTCACGCACAAATGTGTTGGCCTGGCATTATCGTGGGGGCTAAGAGAGCTCGTTGAGCTGTCATTAATGGGACTGTTAACTCCTTTCCACCGCGGTGACAGGGACAGTCCCCCATTCATTTGCAACATAGGTTTCAAAAACATGAAACAGGAAAATAATGACGATTTTTTAGAAACGCTTTTAAATTTGTTTATTATTGTAAGTTAAAACGCTTTTAAAATTATTAGAATAACTACTTCGTAGGTAGTTTAAAATGAAACCAGCGATCGTATTTCGTTCAAATGACGTTAAAATTCACGTCACCGATTCAAATATCTCTGAAAACACGGAATATTGGCGATAATGCTGATATTTCAGTATCGTATTGAAAGGATAATATATTAAAATCGAATGCATTATAAGAACTCTTGATGAAAATGAATATTGTTTAATGACAGTCTGAACGCATGGAATAATATCCGACAGTTTATTAATACAGCTTTCTTTTTAGGACGTAGATGCTCACTAACGCAGGATTTTTCGAAACTCGTTCCTATGGATACTTTTCCTGGGGTTGGAGTATACAGGTGAATTCGAGAGGGGTTGTTATTTCGTTATATAATCTATGTATGTGCAAAACAAAGGTATTCAGCCAGGACAACTATTAGTTAGTTGCATGTTGTTAATGATATTATTGACACGCTTATTATAGGAAGATAGCTGTACACGGCGGCTACGGTCACATTTTAAAGCTCTTATATTTAAAGAGCTCTTTAAATATGATCGCTCTATAGTATACTAAGAAAGAAATGGGACTCGTGATTGCCATTTATATAAACAAAAACGTTAATAGGGAGTACATATTTACAGCATTACCTACTTTTTTTACGGAGGGACGTACTACTGGTTGGAGGATCTACTGCACCCGCCCCTACAATTTATCGGACTATCGAAGTCTTTTCAATCTTCTAGAGCATATTAGCTTTCTTGAGGTTTTGAATATTGTCGTGCTATCGAGTCAAAAACATTAGTTTCTCTTCCCCCTTCTTTTTAGGAGTTTCTGACGGATGTTTGTTTAAGGGGGGGCCTTAAACAGACATCCGTCAAAGACTCCCACACGACTACACTTGCCCACCCCTTCTATACCTTCAAATTTACCTGAAACCCGTCGTATGTCCAGGACGCCCACTTCATAGTGCAGAGCTGCACGTCGAAGGGGAACTGCTCCACGTTGATGTCGCACACCGACACGTAGATGCCGTGGCTCAGCCACGTCACCTCGCCCGTGCTCCTCACTATCACGTTCGTGTTTATCACCGCCGAACGATAGTTTGGGTCCGCGCTGCAAACAAATTGGAGTTATTACAATTTTCTCTTACATTTTATATTTTACATATGGAAACCGTATTCGGTATTATCTCAGCAGGGATATTACGGAGATGGTTGTCTGCCTTAGACCGACTAAAACCACACGATGCCCGTCTCGAAAGTCTGTGCCGAGGTGCCCCGGTATTCCCAAGAAAAAGACGATCCCTGGGGACCCCAGCAGGCTTCGACTGTCTAAGATACGGTCACGCTGAAGTTGATCGAGGTTGCAGCCTCTTCTACTAAAGCGGAACAAGTCACGCCACCCTGTTCGTCACTTACCAACATAGGACATTATATATATGTTTTTCTCGCGTCGCCTATACCGGTAGACATAACTTCGAGAAAGAAGCCGATAGAAGGATTCAGTTGGGTTGGGCAGCATTCCGGAAGCTTCGTCACATTCTCTCGTCGCCGATACAGCATAGCTTGAAGATAAAACTCTTCAACCAATGCGTTCTCCCCGTGATGACTTACGGGGCCGAAACATGGCCTCTTAATTTAGGACTGGTCCGCTGGATTGCGGTAGCTCAGCGGGCAATAGAACGTGCTATGTTGGGTGTTTCTTTGTCCGATAGAATTCGTAACAAAGTTATAAGACTGAGAACTAAAGTTCCCGATATCACGTGAAGAATAAGCTCACTGAAGTGGCAATGGGCTGGTCACACACTCAAAAGATTAGATGGCAGTTGGGCCACTAAGGTTCTGCAGTAGAGGTCACGCTAAGGAAAACAAAGTGTTGGTCGACCGTTCCCCAAGTGAAAAGACGATCTCCGTGCAGTAGCTGGTCCGGGATGGATCCGAGTAGCAGGAGATCGGCTGTTTTAGTGTTCATTGAAAGAGGCCTACATCCAGCAATGGACCAATAAGGGCAGATAATGATGATTGTTATTTACTATATTTTTTTTATTATTTACTATGGGGGAACAAACAAGCAATCGGACCTCCCCCTTTCTGGTTTCATGCGGTTTGTGAGTAGCCGATGGCCCAGTCGAGGAGACGGGAGGGGAGTAAATGGGCGTCAGTAGTCGTCAAAAGGCTCCGATTCCCCGTTTACTACCTCCTATAATATGAAAAAGATTCATAAATATATTGATTATTAAAATGCGGTTATTCCACCGCATTTTGTTATTAAATATATTAAAATACTTTAATGTTCAATAGCTTGATTGCGTACACGGCTTGGCGCTGCGTATGTTTCAGAATTGAATACATCAATATATAGCACTAATGAACCATACAATTATTTTTTTACTAAACATTTAAAGAGATTTTTTTTAAGTTTAAGGGGACAAAGCGGAGCCTTACGACCACGGAGGTTCGTCGACACCCACATAATTGCAACGCAGCTGCGTTGCTCTCTTTCTCTCTTCCCCCTATGGGCCACAAACCGGAGGAAAGCTGTCAGCATAGCTGTCACTTCGTGAAAGTATGGTGCGAACTAGAGAGGACCGGTCGTGCCGAGCAATTCAACATGGCATTACACAGTACACAGTACACAGTATACAACAATTGTAAGAACAATTCTTGTATACTTATGGGTGTTGATGCGTTACGTCAGGATGACATATAGAGGGTCGTGTGACCATCCTAAAACATGGGCTCTTGCTGAGGAGTATTACGTGTATGATCACCGAGACACACACCGAAGATGTCCTCATCTCATGGCCTTCGGGACCGTACTGGATATTGTTTGTGTCTAACACAGGCATAGCTGTCATCACAACACAGATTATGTAGATATCTTGATAGATATGCAACAACAATGTTAAAACATTTCTTTCAGTAAACGAATAATTAATTGTGAATAGAGGTGGCGGATTGTTGTTGTTTCAAAGCGTCGTTCTTGCATTTTATGTGCAAGTCAAGACCATTGCCGTTTTCTTAGTTCATCATACTAGTCACAAATAATATATGATATAGCCATGATGTATCTACATATGATGTAATATATGATATAGCTATGATGTAGATACATATGATGTAATATATGATATAGCTATGATGTAGATACATCGTAGCTATATCATATATTATTTGTGACAGTTAAGTAAATAGGGTCCATTTCAAGAATGTGCACCATTACACTATTAATAGAGAAAAATACACATATTTCATTAATAATAAAATTAAACAGTAATTATATTGATATTGTAAAAAATGACGTGCACAAGGTAAAACCTATTACAAGTTTTACAATGGGTTGACAATTACATAACAAAATGGCGCCCTTAATAAATGTCATTAATGTCAGAAGAAAGACTACGCCATTTGTAGTGTTTTAATTATTGTGCTTAAATTTAGAACAAGCCAATTCTACGCTCCATATAATTTTGGACCGTCTCCTTAGAAAGTTTGTTGGTAAATTTAATTTAATCTCCTTCAAGGTATGTTGATAAATTAATGACGCAACAATATTGCTAAACCGAGGTCTTACTTTTAATAAAATTGACATGTGCAATGCTGCATTGCCGAATTGTCATACAACCTGAAAACTAAAAGAAATTGCTTTGTATTTCGTATGGATGATTAGTAGCCCTTTTAGGATTGGATGAAGGAATACAACACATTTACTACCTATTAACCAAGTGACCGGTGTCGGTATGCCACAAATACGAAATGCAAGGGAGAAGGAAACGAGGACGACGCATCAATATAGTAATTATACAGATGGTTATGGGCATCGTTAGGCGTTAAAAGGCTCCAATTTCATTTGCACCTCTATAGTGCATGCAAAAAAACTCACTTATTATATAAAATGATATCCGGCCTCCAAACACGCTCGAAGGGTATCCTGATGACGCTGATGCCGTCGAACTCACTGGAGTTCCATCTTAGGTGGTGGTCCGTCCATATCTGCGTGATCCAGCAGTTTGTTGTCAGCAGTTGATCCTTCTCCTCCTACACAATAATACACTTTGTTATGGAAACCACCAACAAGCCTTAGCCAAGGTTTTGCTTCTCTCATACAAAACAAACACATTATTTTAACAGGTTTTCGGTCCCATGAATCATGTATGATCATTTTGAATGCGTAACCACTGTGTCTGTGGTGGAGATAGCGAATGGGTTAGGGAACAATGAACATGCGATGAGGTGCAGGCCGACACCGGGGTACCTCTCGTTGGCACAAGTTCGGAGTGAGGTGACAGCGATTCTGTTGCATCTTGTGCAGTTGAGCGCAGTGCGGCTGAGCTGTAATACATAGTGGCGTCTGCCTACCAAACTTTTTGAAGAAGAGGTAGTGCCATGCTGCATAGGAGGAGGCAGTACCATGCATAGTGCATGACACTACATCCTCCTGTGCATCGGAAATAGGCCGGCACGACCAGGGCGGTAACTCTCGCTCACATCACACCGCCGTAAAGTGACATCTTCAGTATCGCGTTTCGTGCGGTTAGTGAGTAGCTGGTGGCCCATTGGGGGGAGGGGGGAAGAGAGAGGACAACGCATCGGCGTAGTAATTATGTCGATGTTCATGGGCATAGTAATTATGTGGATGTTCATGGAGTAGCCGTAAAAAAGGCTCCGATTTCTCGTTTGCCCCCCTATTCTATAGAAAAAAAACTTTTAAAGTTTAGTTTAAAGGGCAAAGCAAACTGGCGGAGTCTTGTAATAACTACTGACGCCCTTGGAGAACCGCGTAACTGTTATGCACACGGGTTACCCTTCTTCCCTCATTTCCTCCAATGAGCCACCGAAAACTCACAAATAGTTTGAAACGCGACAGCTCACACAATTGGAAACTCGGAAATCGGTTAAAACGCGACATCTCTTGCAGCTGTAACATGTGTAGGAGTGGTACATCCCAACCTTTCTATTGATAGATCTTCGCACAGTACTAAAATTGCATGTAAGAATTAGCCATTTCGGCGTTCATTTAAAGATGTTGTTCAGCTGTGGACTGGTGATTGTGACGATTTCCATGCAGTAGCCGGTCCGGGATGGATGCGAGTAGCAAGAGATCGGTCATCTTGGCGTTCTTAGCGAGAGGCCTATGTCCAGCAGTATCAGCGAGAGGTACCTCCCCGGTCACACTAGCCCAATTCGGTTGCATGTTAAGTAATTAAAAATATACGTACATAATTAGTCCATGAAAGTTTTTACGCCAAAAGAACTTAATTATAATTATTTAATATGATATCGGCGAAAATAAATGTTAAACGCTAAGTATGACAAGTGGGCGGACAAAAACAAAATTGGTTTATACCAAGTTCATACTGTCACAAATAATTGAATATTAAATTTGTAAGGTAAACGTTACTCGCGGCGATATTCCTGAAAAGACCATTCAACCTGGCTAATGGATATTTATATAAAGAGTTATGAATATTTTATGTTTGACAGTAAATAATTAGTAAGCCTATTTTCCTATACTATAAATCTATACATACAATAGAAGTGTGTTAAGTTTGTACATTTAATGTAAATAATAAAATTCTAGAGGATCTTAATACAATTAACAGAAGCCGAAAATATTTTTTTAAATATATTATTTTAATATACATATAATGCAATATTACGTATCTTCTAATAATAATAATGATGTAAAAACTATGTAATAAATAAATATGTAATAACAATAAAAAAACTATGTACCCACAGAGATATAAGTTATAACTGAATAAAAGTTAGTTTTAAATCTACTTATATAACTGTATCTTCCGGCATTTTATTTATACAGATTAAATGACTACAATTACTTGTTTGTCCCCCTCTGATATAAAGAAATATTGTGTACCCGGATGCGCGTGTAACTATGACAAATTTTGCGTCTTCTAAGGATATGACAAATTTCCGTTACTAGGGGCTTCATTTGATCGAAAAACACACTTTCCGCACGCACAATAACAATATTGGATTTGGCTAACAAATATAATTCCGAATCGTAGGCGTAGTCTGACTTGCGACAGTTTCCCGACATTTTGGTGTCCGTAATTCTGATCTGTTGAGGTGAGCACGCTAGATTATAGACCTCTTGAGATTTAATGATGCTTGGCTTAGCAAAAAAATGCTTTTAGTAATTGTGGATATTTTGCTTACCACGCTACTTTCTCGTAATTTCACATTGAGTTGACTCTTTGATAAATTTTACCGCGACGGTAAACTTGAAACGCTGGCAACGCTTCCGCGAAACCTTATGTTGCGGAAGTCTGTGGGCCTTGGTAGCCCCTAACGGAGTCTTTTGAAGACTACCGATGCTCATAGGCGTCCGCATTATTGTTGTCATACAGATGCGTTACCCTCCTTTCCTTTTCCCCTCCTACGTTACGTTATTGCGCTTTCACTGTAGATAGGATAATCTACAATGGTAACGCAATAACGTAGCGTATATGCCGTGCATGTTATACCAGGGTTTCAGAACTTAATTTAAATGTATGTATATCTAAACACTGGCATCACCCCGCGGTTTCTCTCGCGTAGCTCCGGTCCAGTAGGATAAGTGATAAGTCGTAACGCCATGGCTAGCTTTTCCTTGACAACTGGACTATTCAATAAATATATGATGTTTCGATTCGGATCAGTAGAGCCTGACATTAGCGCGTGAGCGCTAAGAACATACACACTTTTTTTATTACTAGTATGGATGTTATAAAACAAAGTCCCCAAACGCTATCTGTCTGTGTGTGATCGATTTGTTTATCCATGGATAGAGTGACTCCCGAGGAAGGCTTACTAGTATTATACGACCCTGTTATTCACCATATAATATATAAAATACATGACCTGGGCGGGATTGGAACCCGCGAATCTGATTTTCGGGATCCCTGGCACACGCATTTCAGGAACACACGGACTAACTAACGTGACGGACGTTGCCAACTGAGCCAGGCGATCGTGATGTTGAAATCACAAGCATTGCAATTAATGTATTGCGCTAGGTTGTAGCGCTTAGCCCCACCATAGTTCAAGCCTTGTCATTGCGGTGGGGTCCAGTAGCCTGGGGTGAACCCAAGCGAAGCCAATTGAACCGAGGGGGATCTCTGCAGCCCTCTTATAAGAAGAGGGGACCTAAGAGCATCAGGACAGTGGCGTTTTTCGCGAAGAAGAAGTTTGGCGAAGAATTGATACTACTGCCCGATTTGCTTGCGCTTCCTAAAACGTAGTATAGTCGAATCAGATTTTTTATAATTATTAAACTATATTGCTTTTCGTATTTCAGTGAATTTAGTTATTATCAGTCTACTATACTTTCAAAATTATCTGTTTACAAATATTATTTTTATTATTATTATTTTTATTATATATTAAACGACACATAATTAATTCAGATAAAGTCAAATTTGATTGAAATTGAATGTCATTATATGTCAAATGAAATTAATAAAATAAAATAGAAAACTCTTACTATCAAGAAGCCCATAAAAGAACGAAGGAAGCCTATACAAATATATTTGCAAGTTTCATAGAAAAGCTCACAAGTTCCCACATGTTTCCCAAGAGCTTTCATATGAAAAATTAATGAAACTTTAAAGTCGATGTAAAGTCCCAACCTGCATAAGATAGTTCCTTCCGCACCGTAATTTGTTCGAGTCCCACTTAATCTCCGGGTTTTAATTTATTTGCTTTTACTTTAAAAACATAGTTTATAGGCTAAGAGCTAAATAAAATTTTGCTGTTACTTAAACATCGACATTACTATAAATTGCTATCTTTATTGAAAGATTTAATTAAAACTCCTTAGTTTACTTACATGTATTTAAATGTGCATAACACGAATATCTCGAAATTAGAAAAACTGTTACTTCCACGTCAACGAGTAAGAGTATGAGGCAATTACTTTTAAATGAAGTAATCCATTCCAAGCCGAGGACGTTAACATGTTCATAAAGTTAATTACACACATTAGGAACTGTAATTGGAATCTACGCGATATTTCTATTCACTAAACAGAAATATATTTCCATTTAAAATAAACTGTTTTATTTGCGACTTCTACTTATCATTTTACGCTTATAATTACTTTAGTGAATCTATTACATCACGATACTCGGCTATCGTGATGTAATAGACACTGTGCTATGTATTTGCCTCTTAGATAGTGTACAACGAAAATATATTTACTTAATATTTTTGTAATTTTAAGGAATTTTATATACTTAAGGATTTATTATAGGAATACATATAATATGTAAAATCCATGACCTAGGCGGGATTCGAACCCGCGGATCTGATGGTCGGAATCCCTGGAACGTTGCCAACTGAGCCAGGCGATCGCCAAAAATAAATTGTTAATCCATTTTACTACAAACCTTAGAAAATACAATTTAGCGTATTGTAAGAGGATTTTCAATAAAAGTGTTCTTATTATTTGAAATACACGAGCATCAAGTTTAATGTAATTAACGTAATGGTGAAGTCACAGGCATTGTAATGAATGAAACGCGTCGGGTAGGGAACAATTTCGACAACTACCTTTAAAATCTGTTACCACAGAATGTGAAACTTATCCGCTGGTATTGTTCTAACAATTGAAAACACACAGAGTTGACGTAATGTGTTGTCAGTTTTTGATGGAAATTCATTTTATAATTTGAATAAATAATATATTTCGGATTATATAGACATTTGTTGTAGAATAGGTAAAGATGCCTTCCACGAAAACTACAAAACAATTCTATAGGTTTTTATTAATCACAATAGTTTTAAATTTTTAGCTCAAATTAATAACGTCAATTATAGCATTTATTACTCAGGCCTAGCACTATTATCAGATATGAAGGCGGCGTGCGAGTCAAAGTGCCCCCACTAGCCACCATACGACTCTCCTTCGATCCCAAGTCAGACTACGCCTACGATTCGGAATTATATTTGTTAGCCTAATCCAATATTGTTATTGTGCGTGCGGAAAGTGAGTTTTGCGATCAAATGAAGCCCCTAGTAACGGAAATTTGTCATATCCTTAGAAAACGCAAAATTTGTCATACTTAAACGCACATCCGTGTACACAATATTTTTTTTATAACAGGGTCGGGACAGACAACAAATTGTGGCCATTTGTTTACTAACGACGCACAATAATATCCACATATGCACATGCTTTGCCACCTTTCAATTCATCCCCATCATTATCACCGTACAAAACGCGTCATTACTTTTAAGGCGGTCGTCACGTGAGCCTCCCGGTCGTGCCGACCTATATCAGCTGCAATGCAACATGACACCTTTCACAAATTGCATTAGGTTATGAATTTATAAGCACAGCTTGTTAACAATTATAGTCTTGAAATGTTAAAAGATTGTTTTCTCTCTATCTAATCTAAATTAATTTTAACGAATTTTTATTTCATAATTGCCTTGCACGAGACAGTACCGAAAAAACAAAAAGAGCAGCCAAGTTGATCGAGACCTTATGCATATATCTTACTTGTGCCAATTGATTTTTATTTATTGAGATAAAAGTTTTTTAATTTACCTTACATGCCTCACTTCCTTGAAGTGATAGAAACTGCAAGAAATTGATATAAAGGGGAATAAGGTTACATTTTAAGCCAGTATGAAAGTCTACTCACTGTAAACGATTTAGAAATTATTTATAACATTACTCTTTTTTAATCAATTGAAGATAGACGAATATATAAGACCAAAAATATAATTTGGATGTATATTCAAAGAAAAAAAATATAGAAAAAAATATGATATAAGTTTATGGTCATTCTTTTTGTCATTCATTTTTGTTAGTAGCCTTTTGTCTGTAGCTTATTCTAGTGAATACTCAAGTAAAACCACTGGGTGATGCCAGTATGTGGCTGGTGGTATAAGCATTGACACTAATAAGTGCGTATATATTAGGCCATTTCCCTATATCACGCTGTAAGGGTCAATTCATACTAGCGCAGAGTCGAAGCGCATCGAAGCGTCAATCCGAAACTTAATATAGCAAATTCACCCTTATTTCCACAATATAATGCACATATTTCTTCCAAGGAAAAAAGAGACGCGCGAATTCACGCGCATTCGGGGGAATCCGCGCGCCTGCGCGCGAGCAACTCTAATTGGTGCGCGCGCATTCGCGCGAAGCCAAGCGGCTATAAGGCGAACTACGCGCCGTCTGGTCATTCGGCAATCGGAATCGGACGGAAACTGTCTTGTGTCGAAGTGAATCACAATGGAAGACGACGAGAAACATCATAGCAAGATCAATGTCAACCATTTTATACGACTTTTTCAACAACGAGATTCAACTGGCAACTGGTGTCCATCACTAATGCCACGAAAAAGCGCGCATTCTCGCGCTAATTCACGCGAATACGCGCGCATTCGTGCGACTTCGCTTTGATTGTGAGGAATTTGACGCTTCGATGCGCTTCGACTCTGCGCTAGTATGAATTGACCCTAAGTGCGTATAAATGGCCTACCATTTTCCCTATATCACGCTGTAAGTGCGTATATATTAGGCCATTTTCCCTATATCACGCTGTAACTCGCAAGATATTTCAACTTCGAATTTTAAAGTACTGTGGTAAGACGGTGAATAGCTTGCAGCAGAATTCTAGCAAAAGTTTGCTACAAATTTGATTTCTTCGTAGCCGTGTAGTTTTGCTAGTTACGATGACTCTAAACTTCGTAACGGGCTGTTCTTTTATTGAACAATGCTCTATGAAAATGCTCTTATAAAATGAAGCTTTTACACTCCCGGATTCTGGCTTAGAGCTTAACAATTTGTAAGGTTAACGCTAGTGCGATGTTTGTATGGTCCCAAGGTTATAGTCGACACACATTGTAATCATTATAAATATTTACTACATAATGGGAAACCTAAATAAACATTACGAAACAACGTTTATATTTTCTACATAATACACAAATTTTGGGGATTTAGCTCTAATGTATAAAGAGATCTTCAATATTATTTTAACACTTGTTTACATACGTGAGGATATTGTGAGGATGGCGATTATATTGCGATAGAGATTTCCGAATATATTTTGAGATGAATCTTATGGATATCATCGATAAGTGGTAAGATTAGTGAACAACATTATCATATTCGATTGGAGAAAAGAAACGTGACAAATCCAGCCTTATGGCCGATAAATTTGAGCAGTGATGGCAAAGTACGACCCGCGGGCCAACTCCGGCCAGCGAAAGCATTTAACACATTTGCAAGCTGAGTTCGTGTTTAAGCAATTGTTACATGTTTAATTTAATCTTTATGTGTCTGTGATCAACTGTGGATGAACCCACTACTATTAAATAAAATAAATAAAAACACGACCCGCTGATGGTTCTTCGACTTGAACAGGAAATGGAACGCGATAATTATATTATTACGTACTGGACTCTGGAATACTGCGAATCGATGCCATTACATCAAACGTCAGATCAAGTACACACGTCTACCTCTTATTTTATCTTTATAGTGTCTACATATTATTGTATCGTTATAGTAGGCGCACAGATAACATCTGTCGCTGATTTGTGAACATACCATGGCAGGACTATTAAATAAAAATTAAAATTCCATTTGTAACTTTTTTTATAGCATAAGGGGGCAAACGAGAAGTCGGAGCATGACTACCGACACTCATGGACATTCGCATGATTGTGAAGCAGATACGTTGCCCTCCTATCAGCCACCGGCTACTCAGTTACAGATGCTGTCACTTTACGCCAGTATCAAGTGAGCGAGAGGTACTTCCCCGGTCGTGCCGGCCCAATTCCATTGCACAGGTGCTTGTAGTGTTACGCACCATGCATGGCACTACCTCCTCCTATGCAGCATGGCACTACCACTTCCTTGCATTTCCAACATGTAAACTAACACGCAACATTTCCCTGTGCTAAGTCCTACGGCCGCTTAAGATGTTTATACTTAAAGAATAATGTTCCTTTTAATATCTATCATCACCCCGCGGTTTCACCCGCGTTACTTCGGTTCTGTAAGTTGTAACGTAATATTATATAGCCTATAGCCGTCCACCGAAAGTGGAATATTCAACACAAAAGGAATTGTTCAATTCGGGTCCTAAGGAAAAAAGATTAGCGTGTTCAAACGAACTCTTCATCTTTATGTTATTATTATAGATGTATATAGCATAGTAATGGTTACGTACCTAAAATCGCCTCAGGCAAATTGTATTTTAGTATACAATAAATTAAGTTTACGTTTAACTTCTCACGACCAGACTTGATTGTTTTTAGTTGTTTGTTTGTGTTAAAGGTAAAATGTTTTTTTCGTTACATTATTAAATCATTGAGGCCAAAATATAACTGCCAGTAATTATACAAATAATTGTTCATTTTTTTAATCATTTAGGCTCAAGTAAACATAAAAGAAAAAAAGAAAATCTTATTATTATTTAGAAAATAGCGAATTTTGCGAGTACAGCGGTCACGTAAGGGTAATTATTCATTAAAATTTTTCAATTCTTTAACAATGTTTTAAATAGCTTTTGCATCGCGAAATGGCTCTAGTTTGGTTTATTGCACAAAGTTATTGTTATTTAAGCTCCTAGTATATCGCAAGGTATCTGAAGCTGATCTTCCTACCGTCGTAGACACCAAAGAATACTCTTATTTTTTGCTCTTCGACGTTAACCGTTATCATTAACGTGTGTTTCTACGTTTAAACAGTAGTTGGTCCCATCTGCTCCTCGTGATACATAAGGTGCAGGCACCACGACACTAAAATCTGGTCTAATATGGAGAAGAAGAGAACCCACCACAGTTGCTTTTTAAGGCTACAAATCCTGTAGACTTGTACGAGCTATTTCTACGATTGGCTAACTTCACCCATATCTCTCATTCCTTTTATAAACATGCAATGGAACAACTGTTAAATACCTGTTAATAACCTAGAAGGTCACCATCTCTTCATAGCAAAAAAGTCACCTCACTTTCTATTCACTTCTCATTATCAAATTTCATAATTTTAGGTCAAGGGGAAGTGACTGTGAAAACAAAGATACGCTCATTGTTTCAAATTTTACATATGCCTTCACGTGTTTCTCGCAATAATGACATTGGCACTTAAACGAACAATCAATCCTCAAGGGATAAGAATTTAAAAATTTGGCAAGTCTGAAAATGGAGCCAACCCAAAACTTCTTCAGTTCTTATCTATAAAACTATCCAATTATACAAAACTTGGTACAACTTTTAAGTATTTTTTTCGTTAACATCTGAACACACTCATGCATGGTAATTGCTAGCAGTTCCTATTGACCAAAATTGAGCAGTTCAAGCCCTTGGACGTGATAACGTTTAGTAAATCTATAACTTGTACGAATACTGTTTGAAAAAGTAGTAGGTAATGTTCCACGTGGGCGGAGCCTGCAAGGAGAGAGCAGAATAAGTCTGTATCACTCCATCGGACGATGTGTTCACAGTTCAATTAGAGGACCGTTATCACGTATAATGTCGTAAACCGGCTTTCAGGCAACAAGTTTTTATGACTTCGGAATTTATGTCGTCGCAATATGGTCGTCGGTATAACATATTTCGACAAGATGTACAACATGAATTGTAAGAAAAAGAAAGAGATTTAGTCCAATAGTCCAATTCGTCTCCAATCGTTGCGAACCCATAGCAAATAGAATAAACATTTATTTATTATGATTTCACTGTTATGCACAGCTACCAGTTTCTTAATCTCAATTAGATCACATAGCACTAACACTCCGTCCGCGTAGCCTACAGACAAAACGACGAGCCAAAATGATTATTTTTAATATTATGAATTTTTAATATAGCTTTTGTGTTATGCTAGTACATAAGCTACAACATTGCCGAATTTCATATAAATCCATACTGTAGTTTTGGCATCTTTCAGTCTCCCTCTTCTTCCTAGCCTTATCCCGTTCCTATATAATTTGATATCGTCACCTCATCTAGGGGATTCCATGAGGGCGCTAGTAATTTGCGTGATTTAACAACAGACATTAATCTAAAATATCCAAATTTTCAAATAAATAATAGTAAGAAGGCCAGGGATATTTGAACTGAAATTTGTTTAACATTACATGATTGAAATTTTTGCTTTGAATAATTCATACCTTTGAGTCGACCTCAACTTATAATTCATATGTTTGAGTCGACCTCAATTTATAATTCATATCTTTGAGTCGATCTCAATTTATAATTCATATCTTTGAGACGACCTCAATTTATAGTTCATATCTTTGAGTCGACCTCAATTTATAATTTGTTTTTCAATTTTATTATGTATTCCATTAAGCGATGGAAATAATTTTATCTCGCGGAGTTGTTTTCGTGCAGCCATCGCGTTAAGCTGATGAATCTTGTACCTCAATCCATTACAATCAGATTTTTCCTTATCGAATTTCATTTTTATATCGCATAACCTACTTCATTATTTCTTTACCGATTATTACCCGACGGCGGTAGAAGGGTTTTGTTCCCCATGTTGAGCCATGTCTTGTAGCGGTTCAATAGGTGAATCGAGACACCTTGGGCGAAGCCATTTGAACCAAGGGGCCTGCTCCTTTTTCCCCTCTTATAAAAAGAGGGAACTAAAGAGCATGAAGAAATACTTTGGCGAACCGAACAAGGGGCCAAAGTTGAGAACCTCATCCCATTATACAGTCCCAAATTTGGTGGGGCTACCCTGTGGTGCGGGATACCCTCTACGCACTGATGGCGCTCGCGGTGGTTTTAGTATGTATCCGGCAATATAATGTGCCGCGAGCCGCAAACAAACCTGGACCCCAGGATCGGTGATGACGCGTAAATGTGTTTCCCCGTGTCATCAAGAAAGGATTGGTATCCTTGTGCCTCCTGGCCGGTTTTTATATCATATAAAAGAGGCGAAAACGATCCATCGGAGCCTTTAGAGGACTACCGACACCCACTGGCATACGCGCGACTATGCATTCACTTTTTAGATAGAGGTAGTGGCATTCTGCACAAGAGGAGGTAGTGCCATGCATAGTGCTTTTTTTTTTTCGGAGGGACCTACTACTGATTGGCGGCACTTGGCCAGCCCTAACAGTTCGACTGATTACGGAAGACTTTTTGTCTTCTGGTTATAGGTAGACGATAGGGGGACAGACTCCCCTCCTTTCCCGCAGATGGGAAGAAGCAAACCGGAATTTTAGTGGACATTACCCTATCGTGAATATTTTTGGGACCGAAAAGGGGGAGCGGTCCCCCTCCCCACACTAGTGGGACGGCGCGCGCACGATGCCGTTTAATGTTACGGGACGTGTTTAGGAAAAGTTGAGCTCGTCTTTCGGTTTGGCTTGTCAGAGGACGCCGGGCTCCTCCCCCACCCTCTGACGATCGGCTAAAAGCCGTGATAATGATTTATTTTTATTTTTAGAGCTTTCTAAGATCGCGTTATTTTATTTCTACATTTATCTAAGCTTACGGATTCGAACCCGGGCTCGTTTCCGTAAGCGGTGTGTGAGTTTGTCATTCGGTCAGTCATATGTCTTATAGCTGTGTAAATATATGTAAGGTTTCAACGCTCGACCGGTACGAGCGGTGTATATCGAATTGGTTCTAGCAGGAAGAGAATGCATTTATGCACTGTCCAACCGACCCAAGGGGGCCTGAAGAGTTTGTCGGGACAGGTCGTGTAGCTATAACTACTACCTACTACCGACTAAAACCTGCTATCCGTGGGTTTGCCCTATTGGCATTTTGCTGCGGATGCGTGTCTGGGTGTGTTTTTGCTTGTGTGCAAGGGCGGACTTAGCAACTGCTATGGCTATCGCGTCGTCGGCGTCGTGCAGTACGTGCTTCGGCCGACGGTAACGGGAATCAGTTATTAACGTCGGGTCGTATTCCGATTTTTGTGATTAAGAGCACGGTCAAAGAACTTTTGAGACAGCTCTTTGAAGTGCCCTTTTATCGATGTTAATTGAAAGTCGCAATGTAGGTCGATGTTACGAATGTACCACGGGCATCCAGTGGCCATGCGCAAGAATCTATTCTGCATTTTCTGCAAACGTTCTATTTGGGTCGGGGCTATGTGCGCGAAAGCTGCACTACAGTACGACATAATCGGTCGTATGCATGTAGTGTACAAGGTGAGCTTACGTCTATTAGCCATTTTGCTCTTCTTGTTAATAAGTGGATATAATTTGAAAAGGACATGCCGTGCCTTTTTCAGAACGTTGTCAATGTGATTCTTAAAGCTCATCGACCTATCGAGCGTGACGCCTAAGTGCTTTACCGTCTCTGCTCTGGGTATCACGTTACCGTAGAGCATGATGGCGGGCATGTTTCCTCGTTTGTGGTAGGGCGGGGTACGGGAGAAGAGTATGGACTTACTCTTTTCTGCGTTTACCTCTATTCTCCACTTTAAGAACCATTCACCGAGTTCGGTGACGGCCTTTTGGAGTAGCTTGGCTCCGAATTTGGGGAGGTACTACGTGTACAGTGCGGTGTCGTCCGCGAACATCTTGTCACTTGTGTACAGATTGAAGAGGGTGGGAGAGAGGACCGATCCTTGAGGAACTCCAGCTCTGAGGGGACGAGGGGAGGACAGTGTGCCCTCCACTCTGTAGCGGAACTGCCTGTTTGCTAGGTAGCTGTTTACGATCAGCACCAGCCTGTCGGGCAATCCTAGTTGGAACAGTTTGAAGATAAGGCCTTGATGCCAGATCTTGTCAAACGCCTTTGCTACATCAAAGAAGACAGCGTCCGTGCCGCGTGGCCGGCCCTGTATTTTGAGTCCTGAGAGTACGTACTCCGTGAGGCGGTGTACTTGTTGGGGACAGCTGTGGCTGTCGCGAAACGCGAACTGCTCGTCCATGAAGAGATTTTTCTCTCGTATCACGGTTTTGAGGCGTGCGAGGATTATCCTTTCATAGATTTTTCCTGACGAGCTTATGAGACTTATGGGTCTGTAGCTAGTGGGCTCCGTCCGGGGTTTTCCCGGTTTGTGTATGCCAATCACTATGGCTTCTTTCCATGAGTCTGGGAAAGTGCATTGCGCCATTCTTCACTTCTTCTGTGTCCGTTCGACGTATGATCTCATCATCATCGTCTGACGGCACAGCCAGGCGGGCCGATACTATGTTATGTACCTCTTCTATGTGGGAGGGGTCTGTAGGGAGGGAACTAGGAGTGCACTGACTCTCTTGTGTGTCGGCCAGGCACTCCGCCTTTTCGCCATCCTCTAGTGCAGGTAATCGGTTTGCGTGGTTTAGTGGTGGCATTTGTTCCACCGGTTCGGACTTCATAGCTCTGGCGAGAGGCCAGTAGGCCGTATGCGACGGGCCATGCATAGTGCTATGATACTACATCCTCTTATGCAACCGAATTGAGCCGGCGCGACTGAGGCGGTACCTCACGCTCACATAATTCCATTTCCGTTTCGTGCGGTCTGAGGATAGCTGGTGGCCCATTGGTGGTAGGGAGGGAGTCGGTAGTCGTAAAAAGGCTCCGATTGCGCGTTTACCCCCCTATTCTATTAGAAAAAGCCATCCCAATGGGCCACCAGCTACTCACGAGCCACACGAACCGTGATACCAAAGGCATCACCTAATACAATTAATATCAATAATAAAAGACACTTACAACGTCTATAATGTGATGGAGAGAAACCCCAAAAGTGACCAGCAGGGGATGAGACGAGTTCTCCACGGGACGAACTGACGAGTCGTACTTGCCCATCAGATGTTGGACCAGCTGATACTCCACGTCACAGCACCGGAGCCCTGATAAAAAGCATAAACTTACTTCACACTTTCATGATCAAGAAATATTATATAATTCAATTACAGTAGTCTATCACGCCTCCCTCTAAGGGGGCAGCTCACGCGCGGCAGCTAGAGTTAGCCTCGCATTGTATTGGGGGCTGAAAGAGCCCGTCGTACCACCCACCCGTGATGGACCACCGTTTACGTAAACGGTGCGGCGGTTTGATTCGAGCTCGTTAACAATTCCCGTCATGTACTGGAATTCTCTCCTAAGTTCTATGACTGCACTAACACCGTCGTTCCGACTGTTCGAAGTAGAACGTGTGTGCTGTTGTCTGTCATGATGTCCATGATGACGACATCATGATGTTTACAAATCTTTTGATGGCGTATCATGCTTTATCATTAACTCACTAAGGTCGCAAATGGACATCCATGAATCCGTTTAATTACAATCCACGTGGAAATTGCTAGAGTTCTGAATACGAGTGCTAACTCCGGTCGGCAGACATCAATTGATAAAGAAATATATTGACCTCTGCACCGTTCATCGAATTTAGCTACAATTTAATTAAATACAAACGAGTATATGCCGTATATACGTTTTCAATAAACTATCTATATGGATTTTGTGATATTTTACGAATTTTGATCGATAGAATTTTTACTCATTACTAATACTATATATGTCAAAATTCTATCCTCAAAAGCACGGCCACCAGCACAATTTTCAGTAAGATTTTGATTGCATTACAGCAGATGCAGATCGGGCCGGCACCTCTCGCCCACACAGTACCACCGTAAAGTAACATTTTCGGTGTCGCGTTTCGTGTGAACCCGGTGGCCCATTGGAGAGGAGAATGAAACGAGTGTAACGGATAGGTATAGTAATAATGCGGATTCATGGGCTTCGGTCGGCTCCTTTTGACTCCTGTACTATAGAAGGGTACTATTGCCCCCTACACTATAAAAGACACCTATTGCCTCCTATACTATAAAAGGGTCCTATTGGCTCTTATTCTATAAAAGGCTCCTTTTGACTCCTGTACTATAAAAGGATACTATTGCCCCCTACACTATAAAAGACTCCTATTGCTTCCTATACTATAAAAGGGTCCTATTGGCTCCTATTCTATAAAAGACTCCTATTGCCTCCTATACTATAAAAGGGTCCTATTGGCTCCTATTCTATAAAAATCTCCTTTTGACTCCTGTACTACAAAATGGTACTATTGCCCCCTACACTATAAAATACTCCTATTGCCTCCTATACTATAAAAGGGTCCTATTGCCCCCTACACTATAAAAGACTCCTATTGCCGCCTATACTATAAAAGGGTCCTATTGGCTCCTATTCTATAAAAGACTCCTATTGCCTCCTATACTATAAAAGGGTCCTATTGGCTCCTATTCTATAAAAGGCTCCTTTTGACTCCTGTACTACAAAAGGGTACTATTGCCCCCTACACTATAAAAGACTCCTATTGCCTCCTATACTATAAAAGGGTCCTATTGCCCCCTACACTATAAAATACTCCTATTGCCGCCTATACTATAAAAGGGTCCTATTAGCTCCTGTTCTATAAACGACTCCTATTGCCTCCTATACTATAAAAGGCTCCTACTGCCTCCTATACTATAAAAAATACTTTACGCAATAACAAGCTCACTAACCTGGTCAAGATTGCGTAAAGAAATTTTACTTTAAAAAATCTTGCTGGTCCTTGTAGAGCTGTGCTTTTTGCCTAGTTTATAACGAAATGCTTCTGTAGACTTCATCACACCACGTCAGCCTAGTTCTGTGGTAAGTGCCGTAAGGACTTGTGTACAGGCACTAGACAACGGACAAAATATTTAATATTGTTATAAATTTAAGAAATTTTATAATTTTAAGATTTTTATTATATAAATACATATAATACATAGATATGGAAACATCCATGACCTAGGCGGGATTAGAACCCGTGACCTCTGGCGTAACACGCGGACTAACCGCCATGCTACCAACTGAGCCAGCTGGTCGCCCAACAACCTAACTACAATCTAGTAGACTTGTATTGTCACTTCTTGACGGAAATATTGTCTTGTAATGTTTCCAGTTAACCGGTCATCAGCTCATAATGATGAATAGTTGGAACCGGTGGTATTGTATGTAATAGAAGTTAAAAAAAACAGTGAAAATAGTATAAAAAGTTTTTTATGGCATAAGGGGGCAAACGAGGAACCACATCCTTTTGATAACTACCGACGCCCATGGATATTCTCATAATTGCGTTGCCCTCCTGTCATCCCCCCAATAGGCATGACACTACAATCTACCTTAAATGTTAATTGAAAGATTTCCTATTTTTTCTTTGCTATCCGCCTTGCAGTGAAGGCATATGCAGCCCCTCGGTACGTCACTGGCTCACATAGCGCGCCTGTAACCCATTCAGCTGTTCACTTCTAGTGAAATGTCACTGCGTCTCATTACAAGTTAGTATCGTCTATTGACGAATGACGCAGTAACAGGATGTGACTGTCAACACTCGACTTCGACGCAACGACGAATTGATTGCAGAATCGTGTGATACACACACGCACACACACACACACACACACACACACACACACACACACACACGCACACACGCACACGCACACGCACAGGCACACACACACAGACAGACATACGTATAGAGACGTGAGTTATGTCACTGATAATGAAAGACAGATCTCTTCAACTGTTTTATAGTTCAGGGGCAGGGACAAACGAGAAATCAGAGCCCTTCTACTACTACCGGCGCCTATGCATATTTGACTTCAATACAGTTTAATACTACCCCAGTATTAATACAAGGTAAAAACGTAGTCAGCCAGTTGTCGACTAAACGATCACTCTTTAATTTTTTAATCAAAACTTTTATTCGTCTTCGGTCTTGGTAACTTTGATTTTCGAGTACTTGAATTACTGCTTGAAGTGAGTTTGACCCGTAAACATCTCTAGATAATAAATATTCAATAAGCACTGAGCAGAGTCTAAGTGACTTTAAAGTGCTTTATTAGCTGCTGAAAATAAATTTGCTCTACTTGCACACGCGACAATGTCAACACCAGACCAACGGAGTTTGTTATACACGAACCCAATTATAAAACGTACACAATGTAATAATTATAAACTGTGATATTACACTTCGAACTGTTAGCGAAAGTTCACGCCATATACAATCGTCGTTTATAATAGTCGTTGTTTTTATTTGTAAAGCCTGCCTTGAGCAGACGTGTCTAATAATTGTTTTAGTAAAATTATTAAGCCATAGGTGGCTTTAACAATATTCCTTATACTTGTCCGCAAACCTCACGTTTAAATTCATTTGAAGCAAATAATCATACGATGTTGGATTGAAAAGTATTCGGCGTAACAGAGTAAATAAACACATTTATATTATATCACTTATATTTTTATTTTTGATCACCACGAAGTTTTGCCACCTCCCATTTAAAGCATTTGGGCCGTTGAGAAAAAATGTTTTTTTCCCAGAGCCAACATATGCGTCTACTGCTGTTTTGACCTCTTCTTTCTCAAAAATCTTTGACCTCCCAAGTGCTTTCTCAGGTTACGGGAGTGAAAGAAGTATGACGGCGTTAGGTCGGATGAATAAGGCGGATGCGATAATAGTTCAAAGCTATAATTGTAGATTTCAGCCATTGATTACACAGACACAAACAGGACTTGTCTTCTGAGCATTCCTGGACACTTTTCTTTTATTTCCTCTCGTAAAC
Organism: Eumaeus atala; assembly: GCA_017140195.1. Classification (NCBI taxonomy): domain Eukaryota; kingdom Metazoa; phylum Arthropoda; class Insecta; order Lepidoptera; family Lycaenidae; genus Eumaeus; species Eumaeus atala. The sequence continues at coordinate 332,939 of JAFELO010000439.1, read as the reverse complement.
GACGTAGTAAGACACAGTAGTAATCAGGGTTTAGAGTCTAACCCCTCTCAGATAATCAATCATAATCACACCCTTCGAATCCCAGAATAGTGAAACCGTTACCCTATTTGCAAACAAAATCACCTTAGACTTTTTGGGGGGTAGTGAACCGCATCTTCGTACAGGCGTACAGTAATGAACCCATGTTTCGCTCATTGTAACAAACCAATACAAAAAAATCATCTGCATCGGCTTCAAATAACTTCAAACAGTCGCGTGAAATAGTCAATCGTGTCCCTTTTTGTTCAACTGAAAGCAGTCGCGGAACCCATCTCGCAGACACCTTGTAGAAACACAATTCGTTTACTATGATGTTTATGATGTTTTGAGTTCGTTCATAAGAGATGCCTAATAATCTCAGCCACCTCTCTAATTTGTAATATGCGTTCTCCCATAATTAAATCAAGTACTTTTTAATATTGTCGTGAGTACTGGACGTCGCGCGTCGAAATTCTACCAGAGCGGAGTTCATCTTTAACACTCTCTCTACCACGCATGAATTCAACCCGGCACCTCGCAATCTGTAGTTGATTATGCTTACCACAAGACCACTATTACATATCATTATATAGCTCAGTGCTACAATTTCACCGGCGTAACTCGAGCTAAACCCTTCCTCTAGAATATAGATACGTAAAAAGATTCATTTTTATCTGAAGTCTATTTCCAACGGTTAGTGAATTCAAGCAAACAAAAAAATGAGAGCAATGAGTGAGCACGCAGTAGCATGCGGGGGACCAGTGATGTAGCAATAGGAATACATGAATCGTATCCACCGCTTGCGTCATCACAACAATAAATAGAGAAAATATACCGCGATTGTTACGTTTTGTTTTGTTTTGTATATCGAATAATTTGTATGAAATTTCAAGCTACTTACGCTTACTCTCAACTTCACTAAGAACCTAATATCAGTTGTGTATGAAATTTAACACAAAGATATACAGACAGTCTTGAATAACTTAAAAAATATTTTTCATTGCGACAAAAATCATCGTTACCTTGAAATCTATCCATAGCTGATGAGATCATAACCTGAATAATGTCAAAACTACAATGTCATATGATCCTGTATTTTATTTATTTATTGTATAGAATCTGCCACATATTTTGTGGATGTCAAGACAATACCAACTTAAAGCTTATTTTCCTAATTAGGTGAAGGAACTAGATTTATAAAAATGTCTACAAGTTTTTCGCGTTACTTTGCAATAAAGTTAAATGAATAATAAATTAGAATTGACTTGTCAAGGGTCCTTGGACATGCAGCACTCGGAACAAAGCTGCTACAAACTAGGTATTGCGCGTAGCGGTAATTTCCGCCCAAATACAATATTGAGGTGACCGATGTAGGGCGATCCTAAAAGATATGATGTAATTAACAGTTGTGTTTGGATTTTTTTATAGCATAGAACATGCGAGCAGTTGGAGACATTTGGTGATTATCGACGCCCATTAACATCCGCGTCCCTTTCGCTTGTGGGGATATCCACAATAGGCCACCGGCTACTTACAAACTGCGATATGAAATACCATAGTTAGTTCAATCTTTAAGAAACGGTTTATGGCTAGTATGAAAAAATATGAGGAGTTAAACAGTAACTTAACTCTAAGCGTAACGCTTTAGTTCGCTTACACCTTATACAATGTCTATAGATATAGACCTTGATAGAGCGAATGTAAGCGAAGGGTTACCCATCGAGTTGACAGACTTCAATTATGGTGCCACTGCGATAATTATAACTAAAATAGATTAAGGTTCACAGGTGCCCCTCTTAAAGATATAATCTCACCTCCCACGCACTAGTCAAGGCTCACACATGCGTGCCCTAATTTAATTATTATATTATTTTAATTATTTTATATAAATGGTTAGCTGGTCGGGAAAACGTTATTTTGCCAGGTTAGTTGAACAAATCTTATTACTTAGGGGTATGAAAAATAGATAGTAGCCTATTCTCAGACCTTCTGAATATGCATATAAAATTTGGTAAATATCAATTAAAGCCGTTTCGGTGGAGTAAGATAAATAACAAACGAGAATTTTATATATAAGATTAGTAGATTTGATAGTTTGAATTTCCTTTTGGTTATCGTTAAATCTCACTACCTTGAGGCATGGAATTTATTGTGCCTTATGTGGGTCGTAGTGAGCCTGGAGCGGCAAAACAGGTATAGCACATACCCCAGTCTCTCAATAAGAATTTACTAACATATAATGTTTTATAGTGAAAGTGATTCACAGAAAATAAATAAATTATAATATTACTAGCATCACGCCGCGGTTTCACCCACGTAACTCCCGGTACTATTAGTATGTAGCGTCATGTTATATTGCCCAAAGCCTTCCTCGATAAATGGCTTACTCAACACAAAAATATTTTTTTCAATTCAACTTAAAAAACAAACTCTTAAACTTAAAATTCTTAGTACAGATTATTTTACCTTCCACTGCAGAATCATGTACGTTTCATGGAGTAAACTCCAGGGGTGTCACGATCCTACTTTTTTTATTTGTCCCGGTTACAAATACTTCTTCTTTTATAAATGAACAGCAACTGTTCATCGCGTTTTTTCTCTTATTCTGTCATGTATTGCACATGTATGGTATATAGATTATATCAAAAAGTACATTTTATCACGTAAATCTTTCCATTTTGTGATATTCTACGACGCTATTCGTAAGTCTCGAAGTGAGAGCTATTGTCTCTCAGCTCTTAAATCTTAAGTGAAACACTTCACATGTCTAGAGGTTTGCGGCATGATCGCGCGTTAAAAATGTGGTCGTGTTGAACGCGTTAGTGATCATTATAGACCGTCCGGCGATTGAAAATCTAACAGAATTAAAAAGATTGTTCATACATTATGGAGTTTGATTATCCCGGGCGTTGTCCAGTAGTATGTGCAACCAATGAGTTCCCGGGTTTCGAGTCCTAGCTCGGGGCAACAAGTGTTGTTGGGATTTTTCAATTTCTACAGTCTGTGCCATTCTACATCGCAGCCTAATTGGGTTTGCAAGACCGGAGAGGTGCGCCTCGCTCACGTGATACCGGCTAAAGGAAGGTGCCAGCTATGCTTCGGCGTATCGTGTGGTTTGTGACTAGCAGGTAGCCCATTGGAGGAGTAAAGGGCAAGGCGTCTAAATAAGAATTTCATATATAGTCTGTGGGCGGTTGCACTCGTCGAAATCCTCCGATTGCTACTTTGTGCTGTACCTGATTTCTTTTTGCCTGCTGTGTCATTGGAATACAAATATATGTAGTGCAATATACACGTGGGCACTATAACATGTCCCGCGCAGTTGGCTAGCCTCAACAGCGTTGACGACTATAGCTGAAATTCAATAAAATGTTAAAATAATAACAAAGTCCCCAAAAGCTTGCTCTCTGTGTGTGATCGATTTTCTCGAACTTCTAGAGTGATTTTCATGCGAATAATTTGGCCCCTGTTATTCACGGTCGAAGCCGCTTTTCGGAGCGAAGTTTGCCTGTAATATTATATAAACAAAAGTTTGTATGTGCTTTTGTTATTTCTTTACGCAATAACTACCTTAACGTTGTGGTATTTAGTTTCATGCAGGTAGAGATTAAATACCTTAACGGTGTGATATTAAATTTCACACAGGTAGAAAATAACATGAAAATGTATCCATCCCGAACAAATTTGTCTCCATTATTTACGGGAAATCACAGGACGCAGTGACATTATGTGTATGAAAGCAAACGTAGAATGATTGTCTCTTAGCTGCATCTCCACAAACTCTGAAACGCTCAAAGCGAGTAAATTAAATGAACACAGCAACCATTTGGAGTCGTTCCCATACATTAGACGGAATTTGAGAAGGTATCAAGAACAGTGCTCTGCGCTTAACGGATGTAATTAAAAAGATGTATTCCGTGGTATTGCCTTACAAGGGGTTTACAAACGCAAACTCACTGCAAACAAAGTGACGCCACTAAAAAGGAACAAATAGTTTGCTTCTAGACTCTTGGACGTATTAGCGTCGAATGTTAATCGAGAATTGAATAAATGTAACATTCAATACGTAGATAAATATTAAGTGAATTTAATTTAATTAAAATTTGAATCCGTTTAGCTGTCTTTTACTATAAGTATATATGTTCCCTAACATTAGACACGATCTTACTGGTTTATGTTTAACTATTATATTATATATTAGTTACTAGTTTACTAGTATATTATATTTTACTAAAGATACGCCCCGACTTCGCCCGTAGACAACACAGGCTGGATACTTTCCCTACCGTCAAGCCTTGTCGTGGCGGTAGGGCTTAGTAGGCTGGAGTGAACCCAGGCGAAGCTAATGGAACTGAGGAGGATCTTTGCACACCTCTTATATAAAGAGGGGGCTAAAGAATAGGAGGAGGAATCGCTCTCGGTACCCGTCTTATAGGAAGAGGAGACCAAAGAGTATCAGGAGAAGGCGCTTTTGCGAACGGGGCAAGGGCCGAGGATGGGAACCCCACCCCATTGCACTGTCCCAAAGTAGGTGTGGAGGTGGAGTTGGTCCCTTAGGGGACTGACTAGCCGTCGAGGTGGCCTGATTATTTGTAGTTCCGCGGCACCACACCAGAGGCGGCACTGATGGCACTCACGTTGGTTTTTGTTGGGATATGGCACTATCATGTGCCGCGAATCCCACACACCACTGGATCCCACCCAGGGTCGGTGAAGGCGCATAAATGCGTTTCCCCGCGTCAACAAAAAACAAAGCTGGATACCTTAACTTGTTATATATACACTATAACTCTCCGCGCAAACCGTACCATCCATTGGCATTGGTGAAACCCGCATAAAGATCCGTCCCACATCCCCGATTTTAAAAACATCTAGCACATATAGATAGAGAGTTCTGGGGGCTTTGTTTTATAATATGTATAAGCAATGTATATTGACAAGCATCACGCCGCAGCTTTACTTGTGTAACTTCGGTCCTATCGTATAGTCGTAGCGTCGTGATATATAGCCTATATATAGCCTTCCTCGATAGGTTCAAAACAAACAGATTTTTTTCAATTCGGCGTTATAACAATAGCGCGTTCAAACAAATTAACTCTTTATATTATTAGAACAGTTTTATATTATTAGAACAGTTTTATATTATTAGTATAGATTGGTCGTCAATTGTTCAGTCCAAGCTTGTACAGAAAAAAACCCTATAAATGATATTAATTTTAAAACTTTTTTACAATTATTTATTTTCCACAGCTTTTTATAATTTGACGCATTTGTTGATTTATTCGTCGTTGGAATAAATTGAACTGATTACAGATTTGCTTATACAGGTCGAGACTGATTGAAAAAACCCAATTGTATTTTCATAAAATAACTTTGTGTATTTAATGTAGGGGCTGAAAGAAGTTAGCTGAAAGGGTAAGTTGAGTAGGAATGCGGCCCGGTGAGTACGTCTTTGATCCCGGTGTCATCTTAAAATGCTTTTAAATTTTAACCCGACTAGAAAAGATTGACCCGTCAGAAGAGTAGTGGTTATATATATATATATTTCAATGTTCTTTACTACAGACTGAACTGCTTGGTGCATTTCAACGTGAGGTGTCTTTAGTTTTGTGTTGATAACGCCAGGGACACTGGGTGTTTTTACAATTATTTTAAAAAGTCGTGTTTTTGCTTTTCAATTTATTCTTTGGTTATTCGTGTACATGTACGTTAAAATCACCAGCCCTGTGGTGAAGGAAACATGAGTGAATGCTTGAAAAGACTTGTTATAGGCGTGTGAAATTCGTCAATCCACTTCGGACCAACGAATTTTTGAAATATAGTATTCCATTTATATATCGAGGTCTGTGCGCAACAGTATAATTAAGAGAGTTGCATGTCCTGTTTCCGGTGGCCCCAAAGAGAGGGTGAGAATATGTAAATACATCTGTGACCTTAAAAGATTTCAGCTAAGATTATACTACGATTATATAGCTCTCAGCTTGACACTTGTTCAAAATTTATTTCCAAAAATTGTAACTCCATAATGAATTTTTAACAGGTCACATTAATTAAAGGTTTATAAAAATAAACCGAAGCCTTTATCTATAGTGTAGGGGTGTAAACGAGTAATCCGCATTGGTACTATGCCGATGCTTTGACTTCCTTTTTCCCCCCCCCCCCCTTCCCTCAATGAGCCACCGGCTATCACAAAAGGCACGAAACGCAATCCCGAAGATGTAATTAATTATAATAACTGCCCAATTGCTCCGATTCGACCAGTCGCCAAATGTAACATGGCACTACCTCTAACTGAATTGCTGTTTAATAATCACAAAGCTCTCCTAGCGAAGTTTCAGCTACTGCGGTCATCTAGAAATTATATTATGTTTGAAACAAATGTAGAATCTCTTTACTCTTCGCTGCATCTCTCACTCTCAAACGCTCAAATCGAGTTAATTACATAACCACACCAACCACTTGGAACCGTTCTCATACATTAGGCGGAGTGAGAAGATACCAAGAACAGTGATTTGCACTTAATGGATGTAATTAAAAAGATGGATTTCTGGGTATTGGTTTACAAGAGGTTTTCAAACGTAAACTCTAATCTAATCTAGTCTCAAAAATATAAGTAGTGGCAACCCAACTGCGCAGAACATATTATAGTGCATAAATGTGAGCGAACAGACAGCTCTATATTCCTTCATTCTGACGCTGTGCGTGTATGCAGTCTAATTCAACTGGAGAGAAATCAGACGTCAGACCCGCATACGTTCCTACTCCTATGTGCTATTTGAAATTGAAAATACCAATAAACTTTTTGATTCAACGCAGGCCTCGAACCCGGGACTTAGGGCTTAGGCGATCTGTGGTTGGCCATGCGTACCACTAAACCAGTGTAATTAAAAATATTAAAAAAAAATCAATATCAATGAGCTTCAGATATAAGAATACAAATACTAAGATAGCTAAATGCACCGATACTATCAACTTCTCGAGTTTTAGAAACAAGAATACAAATACTGATATAGATAAATGAACAAAACAGTATGTATTGAGTTTGAAATGGAGTCGGGAGTGGGATTCATTTGTAAATCGAGTTACCTCCATTGGCTCTGACACTATTGGCTGTCGACACGTTCTCGCCGGCCGTTATCGAGGATGACCTTGCATATTACGTTGCTGGATTCGACTACGATCAAACATTTCTCCCTTAGTAATTGTATTTAGTTAGAACTTCTGTTGTGTAGGGGCGAATACATATAGATCACGTGAAGGTGAAAGAAGCTAATGTTACTCATATTATGCCTAGACCATTCTGATGTGTACCATATGGTAAAACATATGTTTTAACTGTATCTTGAAAAAAATTGAAAATTAAGAGTAGGTGGATTTGGCCATATGGTCACTCGACCATAAAAGATAATTCAACTTATTTAACGTCCTTTTAGAGAAAAACTACTCCAAGGGCCTGTCACTGGTCTCAATTTTACTCATGACTAGCCTATTGCCTACACAAATATCCCGTAAAATAATAATTTTGGTTTCACAGGTTCCGAATAGAACAAACCGGAAAACTGAGAAGATCAATTAGTAGTAAGCAGTGAGACCGGCCCTAAAAATAATGGAAATGGACATTGCCAATAGTAATCAAAGGAACCATTATATTTTAAAAAGAAAGAAAACTGCGCGGGAAGAATACTGCTACAAATTATACACAAAGTAATAGTTGACTGCAATAAATATACATGATACATCTCTCTAGAGCATCGTGGTGGTGGAGATATCGATCAGTGGGACTTGGTCATGAAAATCTGTTGCTAGCTCACAGGTTATAGGGAATAATTTTTTTTTCCGCGAGTAGTTGTACATCGTTCACGCATTTATAAAGAATATTTCAATAAATTCCTCACACGTTTCAAAAAAGGGAATTCTTTGTCGGTTTTTTCATATATTTAGAAAGTTATCTTCAGTAGGTATTTTAACTCCGCTAAAGTAGCGGGTTTGAGTTGGATTCGAGTGACCGAGAAGGCTCCAGAAGTGGATTGATTAGGGTTGGTCATTATTAACTGATTGATTGATGATTCCCAACGTTGTAAGAAGCTTCAAACACAAACGCCTCGAAGTTGCTCCTCAATAATTTTAATGTCATATATAAAATGCTCGTATCATAGTGTTATTTACCTTGCTCCTCTGGAACTGCTTTACCGACTTTTACCAAATTTTATATGCACATTCAGTAGGTCTGAGAATGGGCTGCGATCTATTTTAATATCACTAATTGATAAGAGTTGTTCACACTAATGCTTTTTTAAATGTTTACACGTTACAACGACAATAAATTAAATTTATGACAGGACAACGTCTGTCGGGAGAGCTAGTTATATATAAATCGATGTCATAACATAACACTTAATGCAAATAGGAAAACTCATTGGAAATTATATACCTTCAAAGAAAGAATTCGAACACGGATCGCTTTGCTGTCCGTTTGTCTGTCTGCCTGTCTGTACTTCTGCTAAAAACCTTTTCACGGGAACGCATGGAAGTATCAAACTAAAATTTAAACAAAATAGATCGTAGGTGCACTGAAAAAGTGGAGTCAGAAGATTTATACCATTCAAGGTGTATTTGTATCTACACACAAGATTGCACGAAACTAATATTTATAGAAAACTTGTGGTTGACCCATAATCACAATTGCAAAAACTTCTAAAAAGGGAGAAGTTCTAGAAAGAGTCTAAAGTGAATAAATTATAAATACATTACAGTAAAAACTATTACAAACTTATGTACTTCTACTACTACTTCCTAGACTTGTACTGTAAGTTTCTATTTCTTGGCGAATTTCATGATGCTAGACTAAATAAAAGTAGCATATACGTTTCAGTTGCCGTGGAAGCGCATAGGAAATATGCACATGAACTAGCCAGGTTGCCCACATAAAAAGGTATGGTTGTGTTATTGAATACAATATTTGAAGTAATTTTGAGTTTCCGCATCGTCATTATACATTAATTTAATCCTTAAACGTGTTCTTGAAAAATGGTTTTGGCAAGCTGAGAGACTGAAAACGTAAGCAAGCGATCCCGAAAAATGTCGGATGTAAATTAAATTACATATTTTGAGGCGAAATAATATTAGACCTTGGCAAACACGTTTATGAATATTCATCAAATTTTGCATAACGTAATAAAAAAATCTTGCGGGATTAATATGTACGTATGATTGTGCGATTCAATTACATTATAGCTAAAATAAAACAATTTTAAAGTAAATATTTGGAACTATTTGTTTCTATTTTAATTGCGCAATTTTTCGGAAACTACTTAATCTTAATATTATTTTTCCGACGGTGGATAAAACGATCTGTGAAAAAATATTGAAACTCTGTAAAGTTTTAAAAGTTGTGTTTTTTACATTTTAGAGAATTAGATCTTCTACAAAAATTAGAGACGGTTCTTTTAACACAAAATTATCAATTAAATACTTGGAAAATAAAAAGAATAAGTGTTAATGATATCTTGGTACAATAAAAACTTAAGTGTGTTAAGATGATAGTAGTTGTTAAATTCATTTTCTTACCTGTGCAAAAAATAGTTATTGTTATCCAAGAAAATATGAGGATATATGTAGTCATGTTGGACACAGATAATATTTTCTAGATTAAAAAAACTTCACGACAATTAACGCAGACTATTCTTCATTTCTCACTCAAAAACGTATTGAGCATCCTTTTAAAATTTATTGTGGCTTCTAACTTTATAGCAACTATAAATAGCAACACAAATAAAAGATTGCCAACAACAAAAAATAGTAATAAATTGTTTATGGCGTTCGTAAAATATGATTAACGGTGCGTGCAAGTTAGTTGTGGCGGCGCGTAGCGGACCGCACGCGTGGCTACGAGCGCGGCGGTCGTAACACTGCTACAGATGCTGCTACGACGCTACGAAGGTACTGAAAACACTTTTGTTAACACGCTCCTTTTAGAACCGTTTAAACTTGAAATTTTTAGTTTGAATTTTAATATTAACGTCCATGATACCCCTGTAAAGAAAAAAATTCGAACCTGGAGGCTATGCAATTAAGTATTTTTCACCCTTAACCCCCTTTTCACTTAATTGGGCCATCCTTTGTAATTAAAAATCTTACAAAACGCGACACTACTTCTCATTCCGTCCCATTTTAATTGTAATACAGCAAGAGAAAATCTCCAATAATATCAATCTCCAAAATCATACTCGATTTTATGAAAAAAAACCTATATGTATCTAGTCAATATATTATAAACGTAAAATTTTGTATTTAAATTTATTAAAAATTAAGGTAGCACTGGGGAAAAATAGGCGCCGGATTGCTGCTTAAACAAATTTACATCAAAACCTTCCTCGGGAATATTTCTATCCATTGGTGAAAATCGCATGAAAATCCGTACAGTACATTTTGAGAAAATTGTTTTGCAATAAGTATTTTGCATTAATGGACTACAATATCGTTTATATACACGTATATAAGAAGGCATAATAAACGCTGGGGGAGGCATATAGGCATCCGGGGAGTTGATGCGTGGTATGAAGGATTTGAAGATCAAAAAGCGGGTCCCCTATCCCATATAACCCAGCTGTGTTTCTTCTCGCTCGCCAATGGAGGCGCCACAAGATCGTGGATGGTGTGAACTCCACCAGCGGATCCCCTTAGCGGCTTATCGCGGGAAGTTTTCCGTCCTAATTTACCTTCAGGTATGCTGGCACACACAGTACTTCCACAACTTGACTCTTCTTGAGCAGGTGACGAAGAAGGTGGAATTGGGCAGACCCCACCAAGCTTTCCTCCCCACTCACAAAATCCCTCCGCAACGTGATGTCGTGTTTAGTGCGGTTTGTGAGTTTCCAGTAGCACTTTAAATAGGAGGCAAGGAGGGTAAGCCATAGGGTGTCGGTAGCAATCAAAAGGCTCAGTGACGTGTGTCTCCTTACACGGTTATGAAATTCTGGTCCTATACGGAGAAAATGAAATGGAAAGCAAATAAAATAATGCATTTCATCAATCGAAATATGAGTACTATCTGTGCACACTCACCATTTCACAGATAGTTCATTCATTATTTTGACAAAATATAAAAGATTACAGGTGTAAATATAGTTAAGTTTCCATTATAGCTATACATATAATACAAAGATAAACAAGTCTAGGCGGGATTAGAACCCGTGAGCTCTGACAGGCTTGGCATACCCGCTCAGGCTACCACTACACCAATCGATTATCAACTCACATGTAATATGGTTTTCGCATTAATTGTATTGTTGAAGGTCGAGGTTACTACTTTACATCCATAGATTGGGAAAAATACCAAGATACACAATCAGCGTCTCAAAACACTTGGTAAAAACTACTTAAAAAAATATGCGCATAAGGTTGACTTTGCAAAGAAACACATTTTAACTGTCCGCTTCTTTCAAACAGAGTCTGCTTTCTAAATACTATTTAAAATCATGCGTGGTTGACAAAAATGTGTGCTTATGCCCAATGGGGACTCTTTAGAATGACAATTCAGAATGAAATCGTGTATCTTGTAGTATAAGTCAATATTCATTAATTTAAAAGTATACCTTAAGAGTTATAGCGAATTAAAATACTAAGCGAGAAAATTGGATGGAATTTCCGAATTGACTGTAATTTCGTCTATTTGAAAATTCCACTTCTGTAGGGATTTGTAAAATCATGGCATCAAGTTATGCAAATTGGGGCATTTTTGGGGCATAAATTTAGTTGTTGAACTGTTGGGCATTTTAATATTTTTTTACATATATAAAAACTAAAATTGTATTTACAAATATTTTTTTAATATATGCTATATTAAACTACTTGCTTCTATTGGATCATACGCACTACGTTACTTGCCCATTTGTGTTGCTACAGTACAAAGATAACAGATTAAGTACAACGAAACGTGTGTTAAGTTTCGTTGTACTTAATCTGTTATATTTTATTAATATATAGTTTCTTCTAATTTGTTTTATGATTGTGATGTAAAGTACCACTTATGTTACATTGCAGCCGAATTGGGTCGACACGACCAGGGAGGTAGCCGACAGCTATGTATCGCGTTTAGTGCATTTGGAAGTAGTCGGTGGCTCATTGGATCATAGCGGAAAAGGAGAGCAAAACAATAATGTGGATGTAAATGGGCGTCGGCAGTTGTCCAAAGGCTGTGATAAGGTGGCACCTCTGTACTGTAAAAAAATGTCGATTATTTTCCGGCTAAATAAGAAAGAAAAAAACTATCCAAAACATAAAAGTACTAAATTGTCCACGCAGTTTCACGTTTCCACAGAAGAGCCACGATTTACTTTATTCAATGAGGATAGAGGATCTAAGTCATTAGTGTACTCAGTGAGAGGGCTGCCTAGCTCTGGACCCTGTGGAATGTGAAATGCAATAATTGGCCTCTGCATCCATCCACCCGAAAAACGTTTATTCCGCCAGGAGGCCGGGGAATTACGGAATGGAATGACGGTACGTCTAACAGCCTATAAAAAATTAAATTTTAACCTGTTACTGTATGGAAAACGAAAAAAGTAATTAGGACACGCATTTTTTATGAGACAATGCCGTGCTACATTGTAGCCCAATTGAGCCAGCACGACCGGGGAGCCAACTTTCACCCACATAACAATGTCGTAAGGTGACGCCTGCCGCATTTCATGTGGTTCCATGAGTTTCCGGTGGCGCATTGTAGGTAAGGAAGGCAGCGTATCTGCATAGGAATTATGCAGTCTGTGGGCGTCAGTAGACATCACTTTGTTCCCTCGTAGTACAAAATAATAGATATCCGGAATAATATAAGAAAACAATTGTGCCAAAAAGAAGACTGTTCCCCAGGGAGAAATTTGAGCACATGATTACACTGTGTAGAAAATAGCAATATGAGTTCAAATGAGCTTTTAGTTGCAATAAAGTTGATGACCACACAATTTTCAGAACGGATGAAAAAATGTATTAATAGCAGCTAACCCGGCCACGCCTTACGGAGATGTTATAATCCTAGTAGCCTATATTTTAAGTTAGATTGAAGTGCACACGTATGCCACACTTCATCAACATCTGTTCTGCAGTTTACGTGTCCGTAGTGAACAAACACCATAACATGAGATTTCCATATAATAAAGTTTGAAATCCTTTCTAGGTTTATCTTTTTCTATTAATGTATGTATGTCTGAAAGTTTTGTTGTTGCTGCTTGTTTTAGCTGGTAATGCTGGTTGCTTTAGAGTAGGTGTCATGCTTCATTGCAGCCGAAATGGGCTCACACGACATGACCACGGCTGGCCACACCGCCGTGAAATTACAGCTATGCTGTTGCGTTTCGTGCGGTTTGTGAGTAGCAGGTGAACCATTGGGGGGGTGAAGGGCGAAGCATCTGCATGATTACTGGGAAGAGGTAGTGCCATGATGCACAGGAGGAGGTAGTATAGCCATGCATAGTCCATGAAACTACATCCTCCTATGACCGGGGTGGTACCTCTCGCTCACAGGGCTCAGGAGGGCAACGCATCGGCATCGTAACTATGTGGATGTTCATGGGCGTCGGTAATCATAAAAAGGCTCCGATTGCTCGTTTGCACCTCTATTCTAAAAAGAAACAATAATGCGAATGTTTATGGTAATCATTTAATCTAGCGGCCAGTCGTTTATCTGTTAACTGTTCACAATTTATAAATTAGTTTGTAAACACTTCAAAATTCTTTATTACAAAAGTAAATAACATGCGGTCGAATATCTAAAGAATGATGAAATATACACAGATGGTTGCCAGGTCGAATAATGAGGTTTCCCGCCTTTTGTGCATGCTCATGAATGAAAGCATAAGTTTTTAAACAATGCATCTAATTTAAAAATCTCATGAAACACGAGATTGTTGTAACCGTGAATGCGAATTTCGTGTTCTGTTACAGCTGAGTTCTTAAACTCATTTAATAAAGGGTTTATATTTAACAGGGTTGTGTACTTCATTTTTTAAATTTTTCTTCCTTCCCTGTTAAAGAACTTTTTATTATTTATCTGGATCAACATTGCGTATTTTTTGACATAAGAACATAGAAGATAATATGCATACAAAGGCGTTACAGCAATAATTAAATCACATTTAATGTCTAAGAAAATATCATGTGATCAAATATCATAGATGGTTATTATTTCTTTGTAAAAAAAAATACACAATATTGATCTAGATAGATAATAAAAAGTTCTTTAAAAGTCAAGGGAACCATGCTTTAGGAGAGACTGCCTAGATTTTGCAAAATTTCGCTCGTCTGGTCACCCCGGACTATAGATATCGTGTGCTCTCTTGTGTAGAAGTCATCGGAGTGTGAGACCAATCCGAGCTCAAATGCGGCAACTCTTTCACATGCTCTACTATACGGTGTGAATCTTTTAAAAGGGTTTATCGAGCTTTCAATTAAGGATGAAAAAAGATGTTAAGTCATGCCTGTTTAATATAAAATCTTATTATTTCCTGACGACCGTACGGCATGTTTTTGACGTAGAGAATAACACCAGCAGTTGTAGGTTCGCAGAGGCTTAGTAGCAAACGTATGAAATGTTTTGTTCGCTACTTTTTATTTCCCTATTTATGTTAAAAGTGAATAAAGTGTAAAAATTTGAATCTGGCTGCAAAAATACCTATTCCGAAGTGTTCATAACTGTTACAGCCAATAAGGTTTAGATCGGCATAAGATACACTGTGACTCTTTTGTCGTCTCTTTCCCTTTAGGCAAAGGAACTGCAATAGCAAATCAAATGCACATACATACACACACACACAGTGTAGAAACATTTTGCAGGAACAGGTACAAACAGAAGAGTGTTACAGGAATAATTCCGTCATATTTATGTATGACATTTATGAAAGTGGTACAGTGATCAAGGTGTTTTTGAGTCCTATTTTCGTTCCACCTAGAATATGGATTTACGGCAAAGCACTGCCACATACATACATAATATGAAACTCCTTTTATGGCTAATAAATAGATGTATCTGTTTAATAGAGATTTTAGTCCTGTCACGATCATCACTATCCTTACAAACCTGCCTTGCCTCAGCATTGTATGTTTGTAAGGATAGTGATATGCTGTGCTCCGTTTTCTCTGTACACATCACTAGCAAACTAGGAATAATGTGTTATTGTTATTTTTCTTATTCCTTTTAAGTTTCGGTACCCAAAATCAATTAACAAACAAACAATAATTACCAAAGTAACAGTGGACGCGTAATGGATAGACTAATTTTATTACTTAGGTACGCGAGCACTTAAAACCACATAAATCATATTAGTCGAATAAACTGCTTGACGTGCGGGATATAATTTAATAATAAATTTAGTCAACATTTTTATTATATTATTTGTGAAAGTGAAATAACTCTACAAAAATGATTATTTTTAAAATAAAAGAAAAAGTATAGCTATACAGTTATCTGTTCAAATAAAAATTAAACGAAAATGTAGGCATGCATAAAAACTTTTTGAATTACACTACAATCATGTTCTTTACTCTATAAATTCTCTTCCACTTACAATAAAATGACATCTGAATTAAAATGAAACGCTATTTTAAAGTTCGATACAAAATACATGTGTTTTGATACTATCAAATAATGCAACCATAGAATTATAAATTGACGAAGTGTCTTTGTTAAATTGTAGATATGAATGACTTTACAAATTTAGATAAAAGTATAGTGCGTGAGCTCTCGTGCAGATTGTGTTTGTGCAACGATGTTGTGAAGTTAAAACCGTTGAGCGTAGAGTTGAAGAGGAAACTAAAAAAGCTATTTAACATAACGGTTAGTATATAATTTTTAGGATTCCTTAAAATGAAAAAACTGATGACTGAAACACTTTGCTGTCCATATGTATGAAGTTGACGTCAAATACTAAAACTCTTCTGCAAAGTGTTAAAGGACCGGAAAAACCATTACCAAATACCATAGAGGTAAAAAGTAGACTTTGTAACATTACAACCGAAACCCTTTAAACTTTTTTGTCTATCGGCAGGTCCGACTCGATGACTTTCTGCCTAAAGCAATATGTCACGACTGCTTGCAGCAAGTGAGCGCACTATACTTGTATTCAGTGAAAGTGGAGAAAAACCAAAAATTCCTAAGCCACTATGAACATAAACACAACATTATAAAACAAAGCAACAATTCCACGGCAGACAACTCTTGTTCATTAAGTCCAGTAGAATCAAATACGCCAAAAGTAAAAGAGGAGAGCAAACAAGAACCGCACAAAGTAAAAGAGGAAAAATCCAAGATGACACCTACAAGACAACGTGGAAATAGTGCAGAGAAAATAAGTATACCTTGGAATAGATCACCGCAAGTGCAATATTTTGAAGCAATGTCTTTAGAAGAATTTGCAGAAACAGAAAGCGTTGATAAATCCTTACTCGTTATGAAGACAAGTCAGTCAAAACGTACTTCTGAGAAAGTAAAAAGTAAAAAGATTAAGAGTGATATAAAGAATAATTTTCAAGGCATCGAGGCTCTTGATCCAATAGTGTTAGTTGGTGGAAAACCCGCGAAACAAGGGGCTGAGTTAGACAAACAGATCACACTGTTCTATAAAATGGAATGTTTTATATGTCACGAAGAGGGATTCGAGTTTAGAAGCCTGATGACACATTACAGGGATAGGCATGGGGTTCCGGGATACGTGTCCTGTTGTAACAAGAAGTTTCACTATTTTTATCCAAAGAAAATCATCGAACACATGGCGTATCATCTACAGCCCAATATTTTCAAGTAAGATCGCCTCTGTTTTATATTCAGTAGTTTTGTTTGTGTCGGACAAATAACATTTTTTTTTTAACATTCCTGTTAACTTCCTTTTCGAAAAATATTTTTTATATTCAACTTATTTATTTTCTTTGTTTTATTTCCTGAACTTATGCTGTGGAAGTGAAGAGAAGCCAAATACATTTACATGGTTTGCTAGAGTGCTCGTCTGGCGACGAGGCTAGTTCTAAGATCAAAAGAGGGACCGACCTCCCTCTCTCCTGCAGAAGGGAGAGAAGCATGCCGATATGAGAGTGTTCATAACAAATTAGATTTATCTATCATTATCAAGGAAAGGTCTTTGGGTAGGATTTGTATTTACTTTTGATAACTATCATATCCAGCTGCTCAAAACCATTTCAAATGTTTTGTTAGATAAATCAATAAACCGCGATAAAATCATTTACTATAACAGATTTCTTATGTTATCGCCTCTGTGATGTAACGGTGCGGGTGTCGCCCGTTGAGACCGTTAGCCGCGTGGGGTCCTGGGTTCGATCTCCAGGTCGGGCAACTGTTATTAAATGTTTCTCAGATTATTCTGAGCACGCATTACATTGTCCGGGACTGGAATGTGCCCGAAGTGGCCATAGGCTTGCCACCTACGACATCATGGACCTCAGTACCTTGGCTAATCGTGGGTGTGCTAGAATATCCACTGGACTTACCGAGTTGTGGATGTACTAGCACACTTCTGCCTACCTCTTCGAGGATAACAGGCGTGAAGGTACTTATATCATAGTATATTATTGTAACATATAACTAAAGGCAACAATAGCGACTAAATAGTATCTCACTTACTTGTTTTACATTATCTACTTATTAATAATAATAATAATATCATCCTAGCCGAATTTCGGCTAAAGCGACCATCTTTATAGATATGCGGAGGACATTAAAGTTCACAGGTGTGTACACAGGCAGAAGTGCACTCCCTCTTCCCTCATTCCGATGCGACAATCCGACACGACCGGAGAGAAATCAGGCGCAGGGCCAAAGGCTTTACTCTGAGGCACGGGGGAGTAACACCGCCAACTTCCTGCCCGGACTGTCTGTGTTGTGAAATTTAAAAATTCCAATAATAATTTGGACCACGAGGCAGATCTGAGCGTTATACATTTAACATTTGTTTATATACAGGTGCCTGAGCTGCGATGCGAACTTTCAAACGTCGTACGAACTTAACGAACATCGGAATAACGGCGGCCGAACCGACGGCAAGATTATATGTCCGAGGTGTTCTGAACGTTACCCCACGTACCACGAGCTAGGCGCTCATATTGTGACACATCGAACTGGTGCAGTACAGTGTGATTACTGCAATAAAACGTGAGTATACAGGGATATTTTTGAAACACCAACTAGCTCTAAGAAATAGACAGTGAAAAAAAAAAGAAAATCCGCAACACGTTCACTTTAAAATTTTACTGTCTTGACATTTGTTAAGCCTGCCCATGCGCAGGCGCAAGCGTCATCTTTAGTACCGCTTCGTACTGAAAAAACGTTCAAATTTTCAAAAGTAGAACAATAAGACAATGTTAGCTATTTATTCTTAAGAACTTGCTGGCGTTTTAAAAAATATCCATGTTTAATTAAACAAAAAAAAACCTTTGTAATCATGCAAAATAAATACTGCAAACCGTAATGCTCTGAAATTTTAAAAACAGTTCTATCCAATCCAAATTTATTTCATAGTATAAGGAGAGAAACGAACAGCCGAACCCTTTTGATGTCTACCAACGCCCGTGGATGTCCACATAAATGTTATGTACACTCGTTGCCCTCCTCTTCCCCTCCTATAGTACAACGGCTGCTCACAAACCGGACGAAATGCGACAGCATAACCGTATGGCGACGGTGAGGGAGTGATACCTACCCTGTAGTACCAGCCGCATTCGGCTGCCATGCAACGTGGAGTTAATAAAGCTAAAAAGTTAGTTAGCTTGCATAATCTTTGTTATGTTAATGTGTTATTTAGTTAGCTCACAAACAGAAAGTTAAAAATAAATAGCTAATCCTAAAACCAAAATTAACACTATTTTAGAATTCCGCACAGGCCGTGACATTTACCAATGTCAACATGTACCGACATTCCGATTCCACGAATGTATTCGTAACATTTGTTCAGCTCATCCGCTTATTTGTGTAGGAAATTGTTTCTTCCTCAATATTCAGTTAGGCCGATTTGTGCATAAAGTGCTTAATTTACAGTAGGTACACAGCGTTCGTATAGTATATAAAACTGTTTTTCATTTTCATTTGTCTCGCCAATCACCCTTGGACGCAATCTGTGAAGCTGTTTTACGTAAATGCCTTATATTAGCTATATTATTAGTTTATGCAGATTATAGAACAAACTCAAAAGCTGTCTGTGTGTGTTGTGATAGATTTTCTCAAAATCTACCGAACACTTACATGTGGTTTTCGATATGAATAGAGCGATTCCCGAAGGTCTCTGTGTATAGTTTGTTATTTACGATAGAAGATAAGATGTGGCGGGGCGGATTGCTAGTGAGTATATATAAAATATTAATCAAGATCTAATTACCTGCGGGCTAAAGTTCTGTACTCCATCGTCTAGGTTTTTGTACAACAAATTTCCTAGCTTATCACTTACCTCTTTTTTTTGCATAGTTGAATGAATTACCGCCAGCGCACTGTGGTCCCCGCTCCATACAAGGGCGGACATAAATAATGTTGGAAAAATAAGAAGATAGTTTAGAAAAACTATTAACAAAACAAAATTTATAAACAAAATCTCAATAATTAATTTGAAAGTAATTATACTTAATCTAAACTCATCACAAATCTAACACCTGTTTCGTATACAACTCTTTTCCTTACGAGGAACACTTATAATAAATGGGTCAGTGCTAAGTAGAAGTCGGTTCAGTAAGTCCGTGTTAGTAAGTTCCCTCGTCATTTTTCGCGTATGATCTCGTCTAAAGACTTTGTTATGTTTATAGTTGGCTTTGGCCGCCTCTTCCGATAATTCCCCGATAGACAATAAAGCATTTTGTATTACATCAGCACCATGGATAACGTAATTGTGAATGGAAGCTTTGGCAGATTGTACCACGGATATTCTTTAACTAAAAGTCACACGGTTTCGAAAGCAGATTAATTAAATTTATTCGAATGAATATTAAATCCTGACGCCAAGGCATTTAAAATCGTAGAAAGGCGATCGATAAGATCTTTATTATGCAATCTGAGCTGCAACTAACGAGTTATTGAAAAAATTTCGTACCGTACTTTCGTCGATGTCCCTCGCTTTTGCCACTTCGCGGTTTGTCTACCATGAAACCTAATCTACGTAATTTTCTGTCTGCTGCTTGTGTCTTCTCCTCATCCGGCCTAGCCTGCCATTTTTAACGTCCATCCTGTAGGCTATAAGAAGAAAGTATTCAAAAAAGCGAATCCATGAATGTAGTAGAGGAGACAATCCAAACTCATATCTACTTTCATCGGGTTGCTTCTGTAAACAGAGTTCTATTTTGCTCATCTCTTTGGGAGTTGCACCACAAATATAACACTTAAAGGATGATGAGTCACTGGAAGTTTACTGTAAAGAATTAATGCTAAAGTCGCCGTCACAACAACTACAATAACTTCAACATCTTTGAAGCTAAATTCGCAATCTCTTCTCGAAAGTAGGCCTCCTCTTCCTTGGATAATTCAGAAGATACTTTCAAAAAGTGAAATAGGCCTACAATATGTAGTAGAAGAGGGGCGGGGAATTTTCCTAACTACAGTACGATCAGAATCAGAATCAACTATTAATTGAAGTGAAACAAGATGTAACAAATAAAATACTGTCGTCCTCGGAACAAGAAGGATCGGAAAAACCCTGTTTGTATTCGCTTTGGTTTGTACTACCATCGAACTCCCATTTACAAATTAAAGTGAAATTGTTGGTGGAATCTACGGGAACTCTATCTAAAACATCTTTTTGAGACTCAAGTATTCGAGATACTGTATGATCGAGTAAACTTTGCAATTCGACTTCAGCTTTAGACTCGGCAACCACTTCACTTCTTTTTGGCAGTTAACACATTCTCTTAAGATGGTAAAATGTCACAAGAGGTTTTAGTATTAATGAAATCCTTAAATAATAAATATTGGTGCTTTGTCAACTTCGTCTCAATAAAACTTGACAAAACCTCCACCGCACTAACATTCATTTCTATGCTAGAATTTTTAGAATTATCAGAAGTATTAAGCAGTACATAGCATAGCTGAGTCATCGTCTTGGGACAATACTTCCAAACGTCGACGCTTAAATCGCTTAGACAACACCGAAAACGCTTTCTTAGGACGGCCCGGGATGGTTCACGTTGTCCTGAATGCACTGCTCACGGCCTCTGTTTAATTCTATAATAGGCTAGATCTTCCAGCAATAATTTTCCCAATCAACATACTATAAACTATACTTATATTCTAGAGCCAAGATGAAATTTGAACATAAGCTTTATGTTGCCCATAAACCCCCCCCCCCCCC
>JAFELO010000439.1:290432-311584 GCA_017140195.1 Eumaeus atala | reverse complement strand
GCAGATTACATATCTTTGGTAGAAATGCATTTTGTATCGCTATAAAAATTTATAACCATTATCCAGACGAATTTAAAAAATTACACATTTTCACATTTAAGCGTAATACTTATGAATATGTATTAAATAAGTGCTACTATTCGATTAATAAACATCTAATGGATAGATCGGTGATTTTACGTTACTGTCGTTTTGTTACAATATTTATATTCACTTTTCTGTTTTGACATTTCTTTTATCTTTTGACATTTCAGTAATTTGTGGCAATACATTTATATTACGTACACAAGGTTTTCCTCGTTTTGTATCGTTTTTGGCATAGATACTCGTTATTACTTTTAGATAATAACTTTGATATTTTTATTATATCTTCGATATTTTTATTTAACTCGTATCAATTTCTTTCTTTTTTGTTTAATTTGTAACAATTTATTGTACCTACTTGCCAATTAATTTATTATCTGTATTCACAAGATTTCCTCTATTCTATCATTATACTTAACTGTAACAATTTAAATTTTTGTACGCCGACTGATCGGCAGGCTGTGTAATGAAACTGATGTTTATACTTGTAACACCTAATTTGTACAACCTTCAACACATTTCTTCCAAATAAAAATTAATAATAATAATAATAATATCTATATTTTCGACTTCATCCAGGGAACTTAAAAAGGTTCTCAGGACGTGTTAATAATTTTGTGTAATATTTCCACTTGTCGATAATCAAATATCAAAGAAGTGCATCCTTGAAAATGTGCATTTGCAATGTTCAATTAAAAATGCTCAATAAAAAAGAAATTTTAAAGTGTATATCGTGTAATTCGTAAAATGTGCTATGACCGAGTTGTCACGGTCATAGAGGCCGTCGGGCTGCTAAATAGACAATATGCATATAAAACCTATATCGTTTGAAAGTAGACACTTCCATTAATATTTTAAAATAGGTGATAATGTTCGAAAAGCATTGACAAAAATTATAGGTCTACGCAAAATAACATCAAAGTAAAAATAGAAGTCAAAATAAGGTGACGCGTAGTTGGTCCCTATGTGCTAATAATAAGTCAAATCAGGTAGAAAAAGTAATTAAATAGTAAAAACATACCTTGTTCTTGGAAATCCATCTTGAAAAAATAAGTAACAAACTACACAGTTCTGAGAATTCACTATCGTACAAACAATGCGCGCTAATATGTCACTGATAAGGGCGAGTGTAACGTAATGATGCTTTCACTTCGGAGCTCGAAAAATGAAGGATCCTTGGACTTTTTTTTCGGAGGGACCTACTACTTACTGGTTGGCGGAGGTCCTCCCGCCTTCCCCGCCATGGTTCAAGCCTTGTCGTGGTGGTGGGACTCAGTAGCCTGGGGTGATCCGAGACACCTTGGGCGAAGCTAATTGGACCGAGGAGGTGTATGCTACTTGTACCCCTCTTATAAGAGAACAAAACAAAAAGGTCCTCCCGCCTCAACAGTTCAACGGACTAGCGAAGACTTTTGTCTTCTGGTTGATCACTAGACAAAATATGTGACACATTTATATATTTTGGTAACTCAGTTGTCGGTGTATTGTTTTAAATTAGTAACTAATGGATAATAAATTAGAACATATTTTACCCCTACTTTTTCATATTTATGACCCACGGAGCGCCCACCGGCGGCGCAGCGGCACGAGATTGCACAACGATTTATCTATACGTAGTACTCGCAGCATCAGAGGGCACTGAACAACTAAGGTGATTTAGTAACCACCAACGGATACTTCTCGCTCGAACGCCTAAGCGTACATCCGCAATGCGGATTCCGAAATAGTTTTTCACTTAGCGGACAGCATTCTTCATTGCTCGTCTATTATTTGCTTTCTTTCCTTGCTCGGATCAACAGATCATTTGAATGTACTAAAACATACTATCTTTCAATAGGTTAAAACATCAGCATCGAAAGAAAACTGTTAACCATATGGAAGATCTGGTTTTGTGCTCACAATGCTTACGCACACTCAAAAACATCGAAAAGCAAGAGAAAGAAAACGTAAGAAATACCTTTTGTTTCTGTTAGGTGATAATTAATACCTAAGTATACACCCGTAAGTGACAGCTATAGGTTTGTCATCAGCACTTTTACAGACAAACAACAAGTGTGGCAAATCGTTAAATGCCACGGGTCCCAGTTCGAGGAGGCCCCGGTCACAGAACAGTGGAACTTTACGTACAGCTTCCAAAAAGGGGCCCCATCTAATGAACTATCTAGGGGCCCGACCGATTAGTTATGCCACTGACGCACGATCAGATCTTACGAAATAAAACGTCGTCCTAGCTGAATCTCACGCAGGATATATTGTAGTACACAAGTGTCTGCGCGGGCACAAATGTATTCTCTATTCCCTCATTGTTTTACTTTGTTGGGACGGCAATCTGATGCGACTGGTAAAATTCCACTTTGGTCCGGCCCGGAATTCGAACATGGACCTCACTTTTGTGGTTAACACGTATACCGCTAGGCTACAAGGCAGTCTTAGATGAAAATAATATACGATTTCATAGCGATAAATAAACCTATCTTTTACCGTAAAACAGAAAGAAAAGGCGAAAGAGACGACACACGACACAAGTAACACTCGAAAAACCAACATCACGAATCAAAAATTGCGCCAAGCAATGGGGCTAGAGGTGAACGGGGAACCAACGAGCCACTGAACAGCTGGGTTCGCACGGAGAAGAAATCTAGTTAGTGTTTGTTTTAGACAGTACATATTTGTCACTCTGCACTTGTTTATAAGCTCAAAGAAATAATATACAACATCATCAAAAGATGCAATCGGGTGCTGGCAACATTTGAGAGAATAAAATAAAGCACACATTCTAACTTTGGAATTTATTGACTCCGATATTCTGATTAATATGAACCTATTTATGCGGCTTCTACTGCTAGCAGTAAGTGCGGGCCCCCAGTCTGTGGCCCCCGGTCAGACGCTATGTGTACCCAGTACGAGAGGACTACAAAGTCATAGGCTAGCCAACCTAGCAGACCCCCTCGCCTCCTCACTAGTTGTTACTTTACAATAGATGGATGAGGCCCACGCAATGGTCCGTCCCCCATGAGGCTTGAAAAATATCTCTGTACCATTACTTGAAAGAGTGAGGGTTCAACCCCATTTCCTACCACTTGTATTGCGTTCGCCTCTACAGTCCATCGGACTCGCGTGTTTAGGGAGACGAAAGAGGGACAGACCCCTATCTTTTCCCGATTTTCACCACATGGAACAACCCATGGAAAGTTCATTCACCTACCACGGTCATGGGGGCCCCTGTATAACGTAGAGCAAAGAAAATTATATAATCTCTATATGTAGTTTTATTGAAGGTAAATCTATGAAATCAATCTTATAATCTAAAATTGTATATTTAGTCTAAACGCCTCTTCTTAACTAACGACCCTAGGAGATCTGAGATCGCTGGCAGGTTGTTGGTCTGATCATTTGCTCCCGTGTTCAGGTTAGACAGAGGAATGCTCAGCTGATTGGAGGAGCCCTTCTGTTGCCCTTTCATGTTTCTATGTTGAGGAAAGCTTGGCATCAATTTCGGATCGCATGCTGAAATGAAGGTGTTAAACATTACGATTATTGCTGTCATAAAAAAATATCTTTGCCTCCCCATCAGGGAGCGGGATGCGTGAGGATGTGTTGTTGTTGTTAGAACACAACCAAAAATAGACAATCCCCATGATGTGCATTAAGAACTAAGCAAATTACTATTGATAAAATCACCATTACCAAAACTTTATAGTAGGCCCACATACGTTATTATTCATTTACTTTTTAAATCTCAATCATTCTAACAAACGCCAGTACCAGATTAATAAAAGACATTTATCATAGTCTACTTAAATCACAATTTTTCTGTACCTCGGTTCACTTTAGTGTGTGTAGCGAACTAGCGTGAAGATATTGTGTTATACCATTTTTATACAGTAGCACTTCAGTATTTTATGAGCTACTATAAGGTATCTGCGCGTAACTGTGGCGCCCAGCAAGAAGTGGTCTAGAGAATCAATCACAACTCCAGCCGGAGACACGTGCGGCGTGAGCCTCCCGCGTACCGCCCTCGCCCCTCCGATACCGTATTTCGCAACAACTGCCAGTGCTATACTTTCGTGTCGAAACCTATATTACCGCTATAGTGCAGTGAAATCTGAGTGACACTTCTCACATAACACCGGTGTGTAGTGTTATAGCATAGGTTCGAGCAGTTTGTGAGAATCCAGCGGCGAGGGATGAAGGGAAGTAGTGCAACGCATAGAGGCTATAATATACCTGTAAGGACCCTCTGCGTGTATTTATGGACCTAGTTACGCCCATGCTTAGTAGATGCCCCTCGAGCAGTGAATAAAATTTCCTCTCATTTACCCCTTATGTTATATACAAAAACCCCATTCCTTTTTGTGTTCAAAACAAGGCTTACGTAAAGGTTGTTCCTTGAAGTATGAGCTCTGTAAGCACTCTTCAGCAGTAGCACGCTTGTTAGGGTCATACATGAACAGGAAATTCAGAAGTCGGAGTCCAGCAGCAGAGAGCCATGGAAACCGTTGTTTCAGATTGTTGTATGGCTGCTGTTTCAATGTGAAATTCTGTAGAGCTGGCAGTGCACTGAACTCTGGCCAAATAGCATCTGATGGAGTACCTGTAACAAAAAGTGTTATATATTACACAAAATTTAAAAGTATTATTATTATAGTCATATTTCATACAAGCTTTGAGCTTAATGGATATCAGTAGTCAATAGCGAAATGGTTCTGAAAGCACATTCGTAGAGGACATATATGCAATAAAAAAATAATTCAAACACCACTGATCAGGTTGTGTGGAAACTAGGGTGTCCTGGGGAAGGCCACCTTTGTTATCTTTATGGATTAAACACTTTCATTTCCCATAAAAACTTTTTATCGTTTTATTAGGACAACTATAACTGGTGTGGCATTGTGGCATATGCTGGGTGGAGCTAAATTCGATTTTCAGTTATCCTATCGGACTTAGCGTCAATGAAAAGTAAGATTTCTAGAATCTCAGGTCTTATTTCTAGAATCTAAGCCTTGGGTTTGCTTATGTCATTTAGCTATACAAAAAAAACATCAATTTTCATAATTTATACTAACCTAACAAATCCACAATCAATTCCAGTTGCTCAATCTCTGACCTGCCAGGCAGTAATGGTTTATTAGCCAACAGCTCTCCAAGAATACATCCAGCGGCCCACATGTCAAGAGCTGGTGTTTGTCTTGGTGATTGTAGGAGTAGCTCTGGCGCTCTGTACCATAGAGTTACTACACGAGGTGTTGCACTGCGAGCAGGTGCACCCAACCACCGTGCCAAACCAAAATCAGCTGAAAAATATTTTGAAAAATGTTGAAATTCCTATATGAAAAAAATGGTAATAGTATTACATAGTACCCTCTAGTATTACGTTTTTCTAACATGTAAACGCAATACGGCCAGTAGTACATCACATCCACCAGAAGATACAAAGTCTTCGCTAGTCCGATGAACTGTAGTGGCGGGAGCAATCGCACCGCCAACCAGTAGGAGGTCCAGCTCCGAAAAAGAAAAGGAAAAAAACATCGCATCCATTCACTTGTCCGTTCAAGTTGCGCTCATATTTTATGTCTATGCAAACATTTCAATTAGTAATTGTAAAGATATTGCAGGGTATTGCTACAAGAAGAAAAGTGTAACACAAATAGCATCATTATGCAATCAGTTATCCTTACGCCGGATCACCATTTAAACTGCAAATAAATACTGAACACTGGTTAAGAACCTCTGATGTATATTGGTTTTAATTCTATGAGCTTTAACTATTATTAGTGTACAGGAATTGAAATGTTTATTAAATCTGGTTTAATTTGTAGACTTTAATTATTAATGTACAGAAATGCAAATGATTACTAATTTTGGTGTTCATTATAAATGGACCAATGTTGAATAGACCAGGTAAGTGGACCAACCCCACCATGGTTCAAGCCTTGTCGTGGAGGTGGGGCTTAGTAGCCTGGGGTGAAGCCAATTGAACCGAGGGGGATCTCTGCACCTTGATCTGATCTTATATAAGGGGGCTTAAAGATCAGGAGGTGGCGCTTTTGCGTATGGGGGCAAGGGGCGATGATGGGAACCTCTCCCCATTGCACTGTCCCAAAGCCAGTGGGGTTATCCTGTACTGGGCAACCCCATCTGTGGAGGTGGAGTTGGTCCCTTGGGGGGCTGAATAGACGTTGAGTTGCCCCTATGATTGTTGTTCCGGGGCACCTTACCAAGGGCGGCACTGATGGCACTCGCGGTAGTTTTTGTGAGTACACGGGGCCACCAAGGGCAGGTGAATGCGCGTAAATGCGTTTCGCCGCGTCAAGAAAAAAAAAGTAAATGGACCAAAATGAAAAATATCATTTGTGGTAATACATATCTAAAGATAGTAAGTATACTTATTATAAAACATGGGCCCAAAAGCTGTCTGTCTGTATGCAATTGATTTTCTCAAAACATACTACCTTCATTTTCATGGGGATTGCACACATAGATAGAGCAATTTCTGAGGAAGGTCTATATAATTTGTTATGGTAACAATGCCTGTTATTTACGGCTGAAGCTGTGGCAGATTCCTTATGCTAACTTATATTATTTATTGATTACCTAAATTTTATTCTGATTGCAGTTTTGAATGATGTTTTAATTAAAATCTTTAAAATGAGACAGCAGTTAATAGACATTATATTTAACGAATAGGTTAGAGAAAGAGTGATAGACACAGACTTTTAAAAACATACCTATTTTAACACATCCCTTGTCAGTGAGCAGTAAATTTGATACTTTTAGATCCCTGTGTACAATAAAGTTTGAATGAAGATACTTCAAACCCTTAAGTACTTGCAGCATCAAACATTTAACTTGTGATTCCGTGAATGGTGATGACATATTATCTAATAACGAAGCCAAGTCCTGTTCACAGTACTCCATTGAAAGAAAAATGCTGAAACATTTAAATAGGGTTATGATTTCTATGGGGCAGATAGAAAACAACATAAAATATAATTGTCAGGGCTGTAATAGGAGCATAAACTGAGCAATTTAACCATTTAATAAAGTATATTATAATATAAGCAGTATTGTAATCATTGTAATCATCAGAAATGGGCCATTTTCTAATGTAATAGTATAATCTACTGTGAGTGTTATAAATATTATTTGTACGAGGTAGTGCTGCAGCTGAATGACCTATCATAACCTGGAAGGTACCTCATTTAGATCATACAGGAGTTATGCTGTAGACTCGTTTCATGTGGGTTGTGAGAGAACACTGACTAGTGTTAAAGGATGAAAAGAGACCAACACAACCACATAACAATTATGCAGATATTTATATGCTTAACAATATAAAAAATGATATAACATTATGATGATAATAATATAAACCAGAATTTCTTCCAAAAGAAAAGACTACCTTTCAAGTGATCGTCCCACTAATACTTCTTTAAGTTGCACAATATTTTCATGACGACATGCCATAAGCACTTGTATCTCACGGAGACCACTGAGCGGCAGTCCATCCTTTTCCACATCCATTCTCACCTTTTTCAGTGCCACAATATTTCCATTCTTTTTGTCTTTTGCTCGATCTAATGAAAAAATGACATCTTTTAGAAATTAGTGAGACTTTTGTAATCTATCCAATGTTAGTTCAAGAGTTTTGATTACTTATAAAATAAACATTAACTTACTATAATATTAATAAGGGTAAGCCTTAATAATCATAATTTATTTTTTAGCTAATATAAATTTATTTTTACTTACATACTATGCCATAGGTTCCTTCACCAATACGATTCAGCTTTTCAAATTCTCCAACAAACCTGCATCTCCCCAACTGCAAAAGTATAGTTCATATTATTTTACCAAATTATGCGGCCCTTTTAGGTTATAAATTTTTACACTTACGATATCTTTTTCAGGAATCTCCATTATTTTCCCAGTTCTAAATGAAATAATAATCCCTTTACGTGCCGCTGGTCCAGTTGGATCAACAGCATCTTGATTTTGCAAAGGTTTTTCAGAATCTAAAGAGTAAAAGAAATATTGGCAGCAATTATGAAAAAACAAAACACAAAATTTTGATCGTTTATGTGTTACAAATACATTTAAGGAAATACTTACTTTGAGACATATCTCAAATTGAAATAAATCAATAGCGCGGTTCAAAGCTAAACAGTATTCAGAATTAAATGAAAACTTTAAATTTTTTGAAGTACATAAACAGATGCCATACCATAACCAATGCTTCTGATTTTTCTTTCATAAAATAATCGCGCATATTTTGCCAACTGTCAAGTGCCAAGCCATACGGGCGACCCATAGATTAAACTTAATAGTCATTGCTCACCTGATTAACAACTGGTAATTTATAATCCTACATGCGACATAACACACCAATCAAATATTTAATAAGGACTAAAACATAAAATATATCCAATATATTTTATTATAAATAAACGCTTACCAAAAATAATCCAATATATTTTATTATAAATAAACGCTTACCAAATATAATAAAATTTAAGGTGGGCATTGTGAAACATTTCTTCTTTTTAATTATTAAGTAGCACAGAAAACTAAATTAAATTTGGATAACATACAAACACAATGTTTTCTCCCGAGTCGGCACTACAAGTCGGATGGCAGCATGATCAAAACTTCTTTCGCTTTTTGTTACACTTAACAGAAAAAAAAAACGTAAATTCTTCGTAAAAAAAAAACTTTAAATTTTTATATCGACTTGAAAGTGGAAAAAAGAAAAATGTACATAAAATAAATGGGTGGATTGAAATAACGCAAGTAATACTCAAAACTTCCAATGTACATATTTGCGCCAATTTCAAATGGATTCTAGAAATGTATTTTTGAACTTGAGCCGATTTTGGCGGAAGGTGTAAGGAACAATCTATTTGTATATTAATTTGATACGCTACAAATACAGAATAAAGATTGTCCATATTTAACCTATAAAATCAGGTACTGATACAAAATGAGAATTCCCAAAGAATTTAGCACTCGATTCCAAAAACAGTTATTGTAAGTTTTATTTTGCATAATTTTTCTCAATAATGAAAACTGTTTTAAATTCATTACTCTTTACACTATCTTTTACTATATTTACCTCTTCGCCTCCAATTTATGGGTGATTATATTTTTTATCTTCTAGAAAACGATTTGGTGTGTATGATAAAGTTATGCCTCAAAGTTCTACACCAAGTAGAGAAGTACCAGAATACATAGAAAAGCCAGATTATGTGTCCAGACAAGAGCCCTTAGCACCAAAGTTACCTGAGATTAAAGACAATATGCAAATAATTGGTATGAAAGAAAGTTGTCAAATAGCTTCAAATATTTTGAAAAAATTAGATTTATTTATTAAAGTAAGTATTGTCAATTATTCATCAGGTATTGGGCAAATAAGCAGATGATAAAATTAATACTGTTACCTATAGGTCAAAACTAGATTTATGAAATTGTGTATATGGGAAGGCAGTGGTTGTCCAATCATTGTGTGAGGCATTTTATGGGGGGTGGGGGTCAATTTCAATTATCTTTACCAAATCTTATGGTTTATAAAGAGGGTGGTTCTCGAGGGATCTATGCCCTGTTGACCTATATGACTTATTTAAGATTAGCTTAGCGCACGATGGGTGGGCCATGTTTGCTCACTGTTAACCCAAAGTCCCAAATCAATGTTTGATTGGACGATTTATAGTGTTCGACACTGTTTAAGCATGATAATAACGAGTTTTTCTTTCATTTTCTCAATATGATTTTTAGACAGATAGTAATTGTACTACCTAGTTAAAGTATTTAGTTTACATATCTTTAAACAAATTCAGATCAAAATCAAAATTGAAGGGTAAGTTATAACCTGTTTACTTTCTAAAAAGTGTAAGATTTCTACTAATCTCACATTAGCATTTGGATAGTTGAGCCAGATCTCCAGATATCTCACCATCACAAAAAATTGCAGCTAACATGCTGCGATCCCTAGCACCCCTGTAGAACCAAACATTCATATTATCTGGGTGCAATGAATAAATTGTTGGTGGCAGCCAGTTTCACAGGGTTATAGTGTGTAGTAGGAAAAGGCATGTATAAGACAAGTGCTTGTGGACTTTATAAATATCTAAACATGATGAAAATATGTTTTTTCCTTAAATAGCAACTACTAGAAAACATACCTCTCACCTTAAACAAAGGTGAAGTAGAAAAATGACAATTTTGAATGATGATGTAGTCAACAATCATTCACCAATCTTTTATTTAATTTACATCTAAGAGGACTATCTACCTTATAAAAAAGGGGCAGCCAAGTGTGAGTTGGAGTAATGCACTGAGGTTACTGTACCAATACGACCAGTATAACTTTTAAAGTTAAACTTTGTACACACTTATTTTGGTACATATTGTATTTTAATTATAATAATATGAGTTTATTACTATTATTGTGAGATAAATGAGTCATTACATCCGCTTAAACAACATTAAATTTTTTTATTTTTTTTTGTATGTCCTGGAATGTTTTCGTTTGACCTTTTTAGATTATCTACATTCAAACAAGATATTATAATCTCAACATTTTTGCATGAGTTTGAAACTGATCAATCTTGAAAATCGGTGCTCTTGTCAACTTGGACATTGGCACCAATCGCTGTTACCTATACCTATGACGGCTGACTGCCATTTCTAACAAAAGAGAAGAAGATATTTTAAAAAAACTTCTGCTACGTTTTTGCAATATCAATGCAGTTGATATGAAACCAATTTATTTTTAACAAAATATATATTAGTTAAAATTTTATATATAAATATATATTAGTTAATATTTTTAACAAAATATACATTAGTCTAACATATTTGGCCTGCATAAATTATTTTGAAAGACCAAGTCTGCCACTCAATGATAAGAATTGATTTTGTTTAGAATTGTAGCTACTTACTGTGTAATACTTTGTTTTCAGCCTGGTGCAACTACAGATGACATTGATGAGCTGGTTCACAATTTTAGCATTGAAGCTGATGCCTATCCCTCACCCTTACATTATAAAGGCTTTCCCAAAAGTGTGTGCACCTCGGTAAATAATGTGGCGGTACATGGTATACCAGATTTAAGACCACTGCAAAATGGAGATATTGTAAATGTGGATATCACAGTAAGTTTATTTTGATGTTAAAAATTTCTTGGCAGTTTAGGTATAAGGGTTTTTTTTAGCAGTGAGTTCAAACATGTCTGTTATTATATTAATTTTCCAAATCATTGTGTGTAATTTTTAAATCAGGCTACAATGTTTTAAAAAAGCCTGCCATGTTTTATCAATTTCATTGGCTTTTTTTAATTTTGTCTCTTAACTGTCTTAACTCATTGGCAGGATATTCAGGTGTGATGCCTTCCTTCCAAAATATATAGCTAATCATCACTTTATGATTATTATAAGTACATTATAAGTTACAACGATAATCAATATATGTGAAAATATAACAATTTTATTAAGACAACAACGCTATTTTTCAGGTATTTTACAATGGATATCATGGAGACTGCTCTAAAACTTTTCTAGTCGGAGATGTTGATGATCGAGGGCAACAGCTTGTAAATGTTACTGAAGAATGTCTTGGCCAAGTAAGTAACTAACTCTGTGTGTCAGTGTCCCACGTGCAACTGAAGTTTAACAAACATAAGAACAAACATGATTCGGAAGGAAGGGTACAAATGAGATGTACGCTTGGTAAAGTGTTACTGTTACCTTTACTCAGGCCGTTTATTTTTTCTATAGCATATTTGTGCTATAGTTTCAGTTGTTAGTCATTATCAATAGCTTATTGTTGTTAATTACCCTCTTCAATAAACGCCCTGGATTGGGAGACATTGTTGCAGCCAATTAAACAATATTCAGGTCAACCATTAGGTGGCCTTTAAAAAACCTGGTGCATGAAATTTTCTTTATTCTGACACGCAATTGGAACATTATTTCTTCGAACACCGCGTAATTGATGTGTTCTGTCATTATTTTGGCAAATGGGACCCTTTAAGGAGGGGAAAGGGGGCTTCCTCCCCCTCCAACGTGTCTCCGGCTATTCGGATTCCACACGAAAGGCGCCGGTACAGATGTCACTCACTTTACACTGGTATCATATGAGCGAGAGGTTGGCCCAGTCGCGCTGGCCTAACTCGGCTGCAAAGTGTATGTCTATCCCTTCTTTCCTCCCTTCCGGCCACCGGAAACTCACAAAACGTGACAGCAGGCGAGAGATGGTGACATGCATATGGCTGTAATGTAGCATGGCACTACAAACTGCTCACACTGCTTATAGAACACATCAATGGCCATGGACCATCATGAACGATATAGTTCCCTGAGAAACATTCATTTCTTACCACAGCATGCTCCATAGCAAATTGAATTTCTGAAACTTCCGGATCCGTCTCTACTTATAAGCCTATTCAACCAAAATGAAGATGTATTCAAACTCACTATCGTAACTTGGACTTAAGGATGGTTAGAAGCTAAGATTATTAGGTTAAGTTTACCATACCATAAAGGAAAACACTCAATGATGAATGATTGAATGAAATTAATGACGAATGAAATATCTTTTTTAGTAAGGCTAATAAATAAACCTGGGTAGTAAAAAAATGGTAATAAATAAACATACGGTGTAATTTGTTATTTGAAAACTTAACTGTCCTCATCTGCTGTAGAACCTTCAAGGAGAGATTCTGTTTTCAAAATCGAACAAGTACACGAAGTCCAGCTCGTTATTTATATAGCTCAACAACTGTATCTCAATTATTATTTTTAATTCCAGGCGATCAAATTGTGTGGACCCGATGTACCTTTTTGTAATATCGGGCAGGTTATTTACAGGCACGCGAAGAGAAATGGCCTAACTGTTTTACCAGCGTTCGTTGGCCACGGTATTGGCACTTACTTCCATGGGCCTCCAGAAATATTTCACACGTGTATGTATTCATGTTCGAAATAAATGGTCATTAAAATAATCTTGTCTAGCTGTTGGGCCTGGGTCACCTCAAAATCGAGCCCCACCCAACCACATGTTATTCAGAAATGCATTTCTCTCCTTTAAATCTTTAAAAGAAAAGGGGCGGCCCTATACCCCTAACAAAGTCACGAAACATGACAGCAATTACTTAAACAAGATGTTATGTGTGTTGGCGTAAAATGTCGCTCATAAATTAGAATCCCTGGAATCCACATTTATATCCACATATACTTTTGCTGATTAAAATTGTTTGCTTAGTTAGTTCCAAGTAGACTAGTAATTAGATAGTTATACTAGGCAAAAATTTAAGTTATTTGTTAATTAGTTAGTAGACGAGAACAGCACCAGCGGCGCAGCGTTGTACGCCAGTCTTGTGAGGAATTCTTCCGGTAACGCTGCGCCTTTCAGCCCTACCGCCATGACGTTACAATGCTTTTTGAATGCTCTAAACTAAAATAAATGTTTTTTTTTAAGTATGAGTTCCGACGTAGCCGCTGTTTTAGTGCCTTTCGATCTCAAAAGCTTAACTTTTTCGTAGTAAACCGTTACCCAGGCCTCATGAAACCGGGCATGACCTTCACCATAGAGCCGGTGCTGTCGCACGGAAACGAGCGCACGGTCATGCTGGAGGACGGTTGGACGGTGGTCACAGAAGACTGTGCTCGTACCGCACAAGTGGAGCACACGGTCCTCATTACAGAAGATGGCGCCGAAATTCTTACCAAATAGTTAATTTATACGTATTTATTAATATTATTTATTAAGGAAATAAATTGTTGAATTTCATGACCTTATTGTGTACAAATGCTAACGTTAAATATTATTTTTACTGGAATCTAATCAGCCCCCAAATCTGGATTCTATCTAACAATTTAGAATTTTCCTCATATATATATATATATATATATATATTATATATGAGGTAAGAAATTAGGCGACGAGTTCCGTGCTGGTCAGATTGAATAGACGACGCAAGGACGCCAGTTGGTATTTTATGTACACTTATAACTGGTTCATTATGAGAATGCCTATTTTTTCCAGTGGAGAAGGAAAAATAAAACAAATAACTGCGTGTGATATTTATTATAGCCTCATTTTTTTTTATAAATAAACATGTAACTTTTAAGATACATTTTAAAAGCAATGACTGTCAATAGACAAAAACATTAAAGGCGTAGAAGGAAGGTATCAATTGAATATTGTTTAGATAAAAGAGTGACAAGATAAGGCGTAACCAGTGGGACAAAAACAGTCGCTTAATTTACTATTATTGTAGCTACCCGCAAATATAGTATGACGCTATTCCTCTTACCTGTCGTTGAGCCAAGTGAATGCAATATTAATTTGCCGCTAAGATTCGAGTATCGGTTGTTTTATAACAACTGTTCATTACTCGAGTAATGCCGATTAAACTCAAAATTTAATAGATTTGACAAGATAATGAAGTAAAAACTAAACTCAATAGCTACACTCTTGTAGGTGCTATAAACAATCTACAATTTTGAAGTAAACTTCATGTTTTCTTGGTATCATCGTATAGTAATTTCCAAGTTATTATAACATTTCAAATTTTTAATATAAGTTTGTATATACGATCATTCTAGTTTCTCTGGATTAAAGCCAATTACAATACTATTTACTTTGCGGGTATCTACACATACATACTGCGATTATCCACCCCCGTTAATTTTTTTCACTTTTGGTCCCATAAACAATCCAGCTACGCCTCGATATATAACTACATTAAATAGTAAACATATTTTATAGAGGAATTATTGACTAGAATATTAAAATGACTTATGACTATAATAATTCTCATAACTAGCTAAACATGTCAATCACAAAGCACATCACAAAAACGCAGTGGATTAACGAGGAAATAATGAAAATATTCAATATTGACATTACACCAGTACCTTTGAACACAGATCAATAACCCTGCAAAAAATATTTTAAACGATTTAACGCACTTTACGTAAAATATAAGTCTGTCTATAAATTTGGATCTTTGTAAACATTTAAAATTGGAAGAGAATAGATACCTAGATTTTGTAAACATTTCTTCGTGACTCTTAATCCTAATTAAATATGTAAGGCTAAAGTTATAGATAATATTCAGTGGCGTAGTGACCTCAAGTCCATGGCCTCATAACACAATTCACAAATTAAAGGGCTCCGAGACGAGACATCATCCACGCCTAAAGGAACGTTTTCTATATTTTATAGATGACCAATTATATTATTAGCCAATTAGCCCATAACTGTCAATAATATGGCACAATCAGCAGATTGAACGATTATTAAATAATCGAACGGTGCTATGATGGTAGGTAGTTAATTCTGATTTTGCTACTTTCCCACTCTGGTAAGAATGGAAACACTTTTAAAATTAGGAATAAGATTTGGAAATGGCATATAGGCTTATTACATACGGTGTCACAAGGTACATATAACCATGCATCACATATTTAGCCTCATGCCGTAAATGGAAGGAGTTCAGGCGGTCGCATTTCATTTTCATGCTGGAAGGAGCGGTCACGCAACCTCATTATAAAGTACGATCAATAAGGCAATTACGAAAGCTAACACACAACATGTATATAAAACTAGAATAATCTCAATTGTAACACATAAAAATCTAAGTTGTTCGCTTATTATTCAAATTAAATTATATCTAAATGTTAAGGACGCGATTGCAAGTGCAAATTGCATTGCGTGTAGAAACCAGTTGCTCTTTGTTACATTACGTACAACAACAACACATCTTCACGCTAGTTCGTCGTAGGCAGACTATGTGCAACATCTCACTATTCTGACAAATTTGTTTTGCTTCCTCATTTTTTTTCGGACCCGAACTTATGCTATGGAAGCGAATGCTTAGCCATTGGATTCTCGTCAGGCGAAGCTCGCTACCAGCACTTTAATTATTTTCTTGATACAAAGACGCCTGTCGGTTGGTCTTATATATTAAAACCACTTAACCATCCATTTAAACTTATTTCCCTGGGTTTTGGTTTTAACCTTGAAGCGATCAAGAAAACCAGTCCTGTCTCAAAAACTGGATTAGTCAAAAATGTAAATCATAACCCACTTACAAACACATCCCTAAATCACACAATATTCACGTGTCTATGCTAAGGTGCTCAGGAAAGGATTAAAAAGAGTGTATAAAAGTTTATACAAAATCTTTACATTCAACATCATACAAAAGCTACCATATAATTACAATAAATTTAATTAATAGAGTCAATATATTAATATAGACAAAGATAAGTAACATAATTACCACTTATATTAAAAACAATATTTTTGATGATTTCTGAAGGGGTTGTTTAATTAAATCTAAGGTGAAGGATTAAATCGCTTTAAAAAGATTGTTTAGTGCTTGCAAAAATTATACGTCAACTAGCTGTGCCTGGCGGTTATATTTTGGAAGAAATCACTCATTGTATCTTATATAAATAGAGTTTCTTACAAACTATCAAACCCAAGGGGAAGAGAATTTTTAGAAATGGTGTTGAATCTGGAAAATCTAAAAAATCCTTTCTTCCTGTGCCAAATTTCAAGTACTTCTACTGTCCGTTAATATCACTCAGGCTTGCCTTATATATAATATATGTATATATTATATGTCAATTTACTCTTATATTATCCTTTAACCCACTTCGAAAAAGAGAAGGTTGTCAATTCGTCTCAACGTTTACGCGAAAATTGCTCATTATAATGAAACGACTTTTTTATCATGCAGGATGCAAACTACGTGGTATCCTAGTACGTAGTTTTTCCGTGATCATGGCTTCTGTAAAATGTGTAAAAAAACTAAAATATTAAAGTTTGTCATGACCACTGTAAAGTACATATATGCCGGGAATGAAAAATTACTAAATACATTTTATACAATACCTCAAATTTACTTAAATCACTCTAATGTTTTTATTCAAATTACCTTAGATATTTTTAATTAAATCGCCCTTGTTTTTACAATCATCTATCCGACTTTCTGTATAATTATGCTAATGTAAGCGTCACGAAAACGAGGCCAACGACAGTTCAGAGGGAGGTATATGTTATTGAAAATGGAAAGAGAGAGAGAGATAGAGTTACTTTTCATATGTTATTATATTACTGTATAGGTAGGAGATAGACGGGCCACTAAGTTTCTGGAGTGGAGGCCGCGAAGTGCTGGTCAACCGTTCACCAGGTGGGAAGACGATCACCAGCTACGGTGCGGATACGAGGTTTTTTGCAAATGTCTAAAACTAAACGTCAAGACGGCCGACAGATCGGCCGTCTTGACGTTTAGTGAAAGAGGCCTATGTCCAGCAGTGGAGCGATATGATGATGATGGAGATAGAGGTTGAAACATTTTCTTTCCACTTCTCTAATATCCGGTTACTTTTCGTATAAGTTAAAGAAATTTTACTTCGGTTGTGAGTTCTAAAGTACATTTAATATCATTTTCATGATTTTTACGAAAGTATGCGATACATTTGGACAAATAGGTCAAGGTGTAAAATAATTCTGAAAAGTGGTAAATTAATGAACACTAATTATCATGCTGTAGTTTAGTATAATATACCCTTGTATGGCCATTACGTATTACAACAATACTAATAGTCTCTCTTTACTGTTACATTACAATACTTAACAGTAGGTATGTGTATGTTTTGTTTTCGTGATTGAAGGACATGTGTCATTTGTGGGCACTATTGAACTCTATCATTATGTGACAAAATCGATTTTTTACTGCCACACTTCGTATCGTATTTTCTATACGACAAATGTAGTTAGATTAGATTTTTAACCTAGTCAAGTATATTTATTTATTACTCAGGGCTGGGATCGTTACGGTCACGCCGTTGGTGTAGGTACTTGGCTAACGGTTTTGGTACAGATACTAGATGTTATGTCAAACTACGAAACTGTGCCTGCTACAGGAAGATATTATTTATGTCAGTGTGTAAGTAATTAGACGTACGTATTACTACACAATGACAACTAACCGGTCGACATTGAGAAATAGTGTGAAGACGGGGATAGACGTAAAGTTTGCTACAAAACACAGATATTACGACATGTAGTAATGTATAGCTTTGCGTTAGCTTCTTATCTAACATCTTATGAGCTGCCATAAGTTTAGGTACTTACGAGATCCACAAGTACGTATCGTTTTTGTTTAAAAAAATTAAAATCGATTATTACTATCACAAAACAAGTGAAAAAAGGACATTATGATAAGTGATTGTGGCACGAAACGTTTGCGTAGTTACCATGGTATGAGTCAGGAAAGTTTTTTTTTTTTTTTTTGTAAAATTTTTGGATTGGATCGCCGCGTGCCAAATTCTCGTATTAAAAGCATTTAGCAAATTTAAGCGGCGAGCTCGCTATTACGTTTAAAAGGCTCTGACCTACTTACGACGTTAATAGGATGAATAGGAAACTTGCCGGCTACTATTATTCGCGAATAAACTCTGGGTCATGGAATTTTTAAATAAAACACGGTATATTCCTTGTATGTACGGTAAATTGACAATATAAGTTTGTTAGTAGCTATCTGGAAAGGAAGATCCTACATATTTTTTGGCAATCATGGAGATGGCAAACACTTCCATCACCAATGCTACCTAAACACAAGCACTATAATACCCCAAAATTATATTAATAAGGCATAAATTATACTAATCAGAAAAGAGACAACGTTTACGTAAATCGATTATACTCTCAATAGGCACAAAGAAGAGCTGTCTGATTCCGAACATTATAATTGGCACTTTATGAGAGTGTAACCAATCCACATGCCAGGTTTACAACATGCCAAGAATGTACATTGTAAAACACTCAACTAGAAAACTTGCCGGTCGTTCATTTAGTGATAACCATACATAATTCCAAATTTCCACTAATAATATAATTTTTCATAACTTAAAGACAAATACCACAAGTTTTTGGGTAGGATATAGTTAAGGGAAACTGAAACGTCTTAATCCTCATGCTTGCAAAGTTGCAAGCAAACGTTAACACTTGACAGAGCAAACACTGCTAACTCTTCTGACTCTCTAGACATGTCGATTTCGCTTAACATATCCTGTTCATGTAATGCTAAAGGCAATAACACTTGATGTTCTCAACATAGCCTTAGTCACCAACACATAGATACCACTTTACCTTGTTTGCTACATGATACATTTAAATCAAAATGGAATTTGAATCATCTGTCATTATCAGTGCATCAATCACACACATAAAATATAATAAAATCATTACAAATAATACAATGTAACAACTTCACTTTAATTCGCAAATAGGTACTAAAAGCAAATATTTTCCTTACTCCTATGTTTGTGTAACATCTTATTAGTTATCAACAATTCTATTGGATATTCCTATTTTATATGATATTGAAACAATATATTTATTGTTATAGTATGAATGCTAAGCTGAATATTTTAAATGCAATTTTTATGCATTCAAAAAGCATAGCTATAATTATTGTTTTTTAAAAGATTTTTGATTGTTTGAATTATTGTAAAGGGAAAATTTACTGATATTGATAAATATTATTTGTGAATGTGTACTATGGAGTACTTTTCTTTATCAATTTTGTTATTTATAAAATAAACAAAAAAATGTTAAATTAAAAATTTTGTTCATACATAATTATTTAAATTAAGCTATTTATAAAGAAATAAACAATTATTTATACCTCAATTATAAAAAAATTACAATAAAAATTCAACAACATAACAATGGACTAGTAATATTTATCTAACTACAAAACGGTGTTTATACTACTTTTCAATTTTATAAAATCGTTGTACAAAATCCGTTAAATTTAACACTTGCCCTGGACCAGTACCAACATCCATATTGATGTATTCATCCAAATTATTTGTGGCTACTGAAATTAAATTGTAGATGTTATGTTACAGTTATTTGTACTTAATATACCTGCTTTGCTTCAAGAAGTATACAGTAGGTTTTTTTATGATAGGGGGCAAAATAGCAGGTGGAGTGACTACTACCGCCCTTAGACATCTGTAAGACTGCTTTTTTCTTGAAGACCTCAAGTCGTATCGGATCGGAAATACCGAGGGAGGCAGCTGGTTCCACAGTACATTTGTGAGCGGTAAGAAGTGGTCTTTAAAAAGCACTGTTGTGGATTTACGGACATGAAGGAGATGGGCGTGGAACTTACAGTTCTGTCGCGATGTCCGAAGATGGAATTCTGCTGCTGGTATTAAGCCGAATAATTCCTCGGAACACTCCCCATAAAAAATACGATAGAAAACGCACAGCGAACCGACATCTCTTCGAAGGAATCGTGCTGTCCGGAAATAACTAGGTCGTCAACAATTCGGAAGCTCTACGTTGCATGCGGTCTAATGAAACGAACTGATATTGCGGGCCCCTGTACAAAGGTGGGATCCACTCCATGGTACACATGGAGTGGATCCCACCTTTGGTACTCCATACCATGTGGTCGGACCTGCGCCTTGTAAAGTTGCAGCAAAGGGCTGGATTGAAGTACTGCTTCGCCCTATTGAGTACGCCCAGCTAATTTGAGGCTGATTTAGCTTTCGTTTCCAAATGACCGAGGAACTAAACGTTACTCGATATATCGACACCAAGTATTCCTATACGAGCTGAGGCCGATAGTGTTCTGAAAACCTCACGAAGGGTGACTTTTTAAACGAGCAGACTTATGTCTTATGGGGGTTTAATTGGACTAAAATGAGTCGGCCCCATTCTGAGCCATTGGATAACAAGTCCTTGACTTCCGACACAAGCTTGTTCCGATACTATCATACTACTATCATTTGCGTAACAACGAAGGTCACTAGTTTGCAGCATGTCATTGATAAGCAGAAGAAACAGTGTAGGAGCCAAAAAAACACTGCCTTGGGAACACCAGCGTTGACAAATTTAAAGGCAGAGCATGCACCGTGAACCACAACCTTTAAGCTGCGATTTGTCAAGAAGCTAGTGCTCCAATCACACAATTTCACCCAAACCAATCAAAGGCCTTCGTTACATCCAGAGTAACTGGTTTTTTACCCAATTTGAATGTA
>JAFELO010000439.1:278344-290327 GCA_017140195.1 Eumaeus atala | reverse complement strand
ATATTGAGCTTTGTCTAGATGCCTGGTATTGCTAGGTATGACATATATATGCTCTATTATACAGTA
The DNA here is from genome assembly GCA_017140195.1 of Eumaeus atala. NCBI lineage: Eukaryota > Metazoa > Arthropoda > Insecta > Lepidoptera > Lycaenidae > Eumaeus > Eumaeus atala. Next base: position 290,261 of record JAFELO010000439.1, on the reverse strand, counting down.
ATTTATGTGACTTTTTAATTATGATATTTAAGAGTGTATGTAGTGAAAAACACAGGTATCTGTATAAAGGCATTATGTCCAGAATCTCCTGTCTAACATTCTTTTAAGAATAACCCAGTTCTCAAACCAAAATACATGCTCAATGCATGTATACAACACAATAATTACATTTTGTAATAATTATAAAAACCTACCTGATGTACATATAGCCGGATAAGCTGGTGGTGGCTTTATCCAGGTGCCATCTGGCCTTTTCATATGACGTCTGTCAGAGGCAAAATGTTGTAAAAATTGTTTTGCCAATACAACACGGAATAATCTACAAATATGCATGAATATGTAGGTTTCCATAATAAAATTATATCATATCAATGATACCAAATTTTAAACATTACCTATGGAAATCGGATTTCAACACTTGATCAGTACGAAAAGTTTCGGTAACATATTTGTGAAAGAATGTGGGGAACGGCAATTCAGAATCCAGGTCATAGACCAGGCAAGACTTAGAATCCAAGGAGTACAAAAATATTACGTGATAATCCTGAAAAAATTATGATTAAAAGTAATAATATATTTCTTAATTAATACGATAAAGTATATTTTCGTATTATTCAAGGCACTCACCCATATAACCAGACGATCTTCTTCTCGTCCTGCCCTTTGTTTCCATAATGGCACAGTGCGACACTGATTAGAAATGAAAACAACATAGCATCTGTCCAGTTCCCCTGGGATCCTTAAAGATATATCTTGGCAAAGTTTCCATACGTTTTCCTCACTGCAGTTTGGCAAAACAAAAATAAAACATTGCAAGTCAAGGCAGGATAATTAAAAAGTTTCTAAGTAAGAATAAATAACAAAATATATATAATCTTACCAATAACAGGACACGTACGAACAGTCTGCAGATTTTGGAAATAAGGTCTTTGCAGATTTATCACCCCTAAAATTATTTTCATTTTTCGGGTATTGCACTTGAGCATTGACCGACATTTTGACAATTAGGCGGATTTTCACTGGTATTGCCATACATGATACAATGCTTCTGAAAATTTTCCCTGTTTTGACTTGAGTCCATGTCAGCGGCAAAAATTACCCACACTGTAGGAGATAATAAAATTATTATTTAAATGTCTATTTTTTCTTATTAAAATTTATTCAAGTGATTAAAAATATAATCCAATCCTACTAGAATATATTAATTAGGTAAGCTAGGGTGCCTGATGTTCTAAACATAAGCTACACGGTAATTTTGTGGACAAGATCATCGAGATCATAAAGATAGAGACGGGGTGCCATAAAATTTGTAACATGATGGCGAGTTTTGGTTAATAGAGGAGGAAGATGAGAAAGCATCAGTATCTTCATCTATTCAATCTCGCAAGCGCTTTGCGCCGAGAGAAATAAAAAATAAAAAAGTGGTATAGTCCATTTCTTCCGGTGTCCTCACTCCTCGATGGTTAACAGATATGGCGTACTTCCGGTCAACAACAATATAGAACAATAATGTGAAAAAAGTGCAAATAGATATAAACAAAGGGCAAATAGCCAAATGATAAGAAGTCTTAAAATTAAAAGATTATTAAGAAAATTGATATTTGTCATTACTTAAAGCATAATTGTTATCAACGTATATTTTGGGTATGTTAGCTTTTTTAATATTTAAATAAAAAGGAGCCTTATTCCACTCAGAAAGTATTAATTATTCTTAAATAAGGATGCTTTAGAATCATAGTAATGCTATATAGGTGGCTTTTTAAAATATAAATATATAGTAGAAAGGGTACGCAAAACAAACATATTTTTCCTGCATAAATAAATCTATTATTATGTTTACATTGTTGTGTACGAGATGGTGTCGAATCGAGTCTGGGAAAATCACATCAATCTTCAATCATCGATTTCGTCTTCTGACTCCACAAGGGGCCAATGCAAACTTCCTAGAGAAGGAGTGCCTGTTCTTAATGAATTCTTATTTTAAGAAGAAGCCCCACAGGAAGTGGACATGGCAGAGCCCCGATACTATGACAAGGAACGAGATTGACTTTGTTATGACGGACCGGAAGCATATATTCAGGGATGTCTCCGTGATCAACAGCTACAAAACCGGAAGTGATCACCGATTGGTTAGAGGCTAACTGAATATAGGCTGTCGAAACGAGCGTGTCCTAATAGTACATTAGACACTCCGACCAAATTTCCGACTAACCATGGTAGGTTCCTAAAAATTCCAATTGGAATAAAAAAACCGGATGTCGGAAACTACAATGGAACTTGACGAGGCCATGAGTGGCGTGATCAATTGCAGCAGGAAAGCTAATCTCTCAGATGAGACGCTTGGACTTATGAGGGAACGCAGATCACACAAGGGGGGAAAGCTCGGAGGAAGGACGAAATTACAGTCGAGCTTCTTAGAACAGGAGGCGAACCTGTGTTAAAAGAACTAAAAAAGATTTTTAATTTCGTCCTTCATCGGGGCGTACCTCCCAATGCATGGCTTGGAAGTGACGTTGTTTTGTTTTTTAAGAAGTGTTATAAAGCACTCCTTCAGACCAATTTCACTTCTGGCCATATTTACAAGTTGTTCACGAGAGTCTTGACGATCTTGTCACCACAAAGATTGATGAATTCCAGCCACCGGCGCAGGGTGGGTTTCGCAGAGGATTTAGCACCAAAGACCACATTTTCACCATAAGGCAAGTTTTAGAAAAGACACATGATTACAATCAGCCGCTGTGCCTTGCCTTTGTGGAAAGCCTTTGACTCTGTCGAAACCTGGGCTGTTCTAGAAGCTTTACAGCGATGTCAGATCTATTGTCGATACGTCGAAGTACTAAGAGCATTGTATGACGCTGCTTTTATGTCTGTTCTGATTCCGGGAGGTCAAACAAGGCCAATCCAATTGCATGGTGGAGTGCGAGAGAGGGATGTTATTTACCCGAAACTGTTCAGTAATGCTGTGGAGGACGTCTTTAAGACTTTAAACTGGGCAGAATGCGGCATAAATATTCTCTCTCACATCTTCGTTTCGTCGACGATATCGCTGTGTTGGCCGAATCGTTGGAGAGCTTGCAGGAAAAGTTGCACAGCCTAAATGGAGCCTCCTGATGTATTGGCCTTAGGATGAACTTGGATGAGACCTTTCATGTTCAACTATCACGTTCTCCCTAGGTCGGACAACGTTGATGGTGCTATTCTAGAAGTCGTAGACTATTCGTCTACAGTCCGTACCGTTTCGTCTACCGCAAGCAATTATTGCAATTAGGTAGATATAACATCGAGAAGGAAGCCGATACGATTCAGTTGGGTTGGGCAGCATTCCTGAAGCATCATCACATTCTCACGTCGCCTATATCGCAAAGCTTGAAGACAAAAGTCTTCAACCAATGCGTCCTCCCCGTGATGACCTACGGGACCGAAACATGGCCTCTTAATTTAGGACTGGTCCGAAAGTTTGCGGTAGCTCAACGGGCTATTGAACGTGCTATGTTGGGTGTTTCTCTGTCCGACTTAAGTCATAAGGCAGAGAACTAAAGTATCTGATATCACGCGACGAATAGCTCGCTGAAGTGGCAATGGGCTGGTCACACACTCGGACGAACAGATGGCAGATGGGCCAGTAAGGTTTTGGAGTGGAGGCTGCGTTTATGAAAACGAAGTGTTGGGCTACCGTTCACCAGGTGGGAAGAAGATCTCCGTGCAGTGACCGGTCCGGAATGGATGCGAGTAGCAGGAGATCGGTCGTCTTGGCGTTCATTGAGAGAGGCCTATGCCCTGCAGTGGACCGATAAGGACTGATAATGATGAACGGTGATGCTTGAATTATTTATTAATTTGTGCTAATGCGTTGTCTATAACATTACATAATTGGTATCATGTTAAATAAAGACATATTTTTCATTGACGTAGTGATATAATAAATCTTTTAAAAAATATTCTACATTTTTACCTCATCTAATGCATAGACAGTTCCGTTCCGACACTTGAATAAATGAATATCGTGAATACAGTCGTTAATTCTCACACATAGATGTAGACGTCTCTACTTTTACTTTGTTGGTAACTTTTGTCGAAAAACTAAAATGTTGCCTATCACTAACATCAGGGTGTTGGTTTTAAAGGCATGTGGCAGTGTTTGCGCACATCGCGGTAAAAGAAGTTTAACTTTAAGAGAGAGAGAGAGAGAGAGAGACAGATAGTGAATTTGCTATGCCGTCCCTTTCGACTTAGCGTTTTAGGCTGGATTCCCTTCCTATCTTTATTATCTCTATGGATTGTATAGGATATCGCAGACTGCATAATGATTTAATACTTGGTATTGAAGTCTGATTACAAACGCCATTTTTAACGCCTTTCCAGAAATAAAATGTTTCTTTTACCTTTATTTATCTTTACAGATATTGATCGTCGGAGTCAACTTTGACAATGCAGTGTGCGTAATTGGAAAACGTCCTATATTATCTGTGGTTTCAATTCTACAATCGAAATCATTGTCTTTGTTCTTTGTTATCGATGGTAATATGGCCAGCAACAGCAAGTTAGAGGCAAAATTTTAAAAGCCAAACTTTTCTTTATTTACTTCAAATTTCTTTTAACATTGGCAAAAGTTGGGCGGTGCGTTGTCCTAGGTTTCGGCCGGACTAGCGTATCGTCCGGACTTAAAATTTAAAATTTCTACTGTACCTGTATTGTTATCTCATTGTCACACTTTGTTAAAGTTTACAAGATGACCCGTGAGTATTCGTTAAAATTTCAAGATATATTTATTTTTCCTTATCTATTTTCAGCTCTTCGGCTGAAGTAATTACATATAAGTATCCAGATTATTCGATATACTTTCGTAGAATGTTCTGGACGTGTGTAGGTGTATGACAATATTTATGACGCCTCAACCTCATTCAGTAATTATGTAAATTGACCGCTCGAGTTTTGGAAGATATTTCATAATAAAAAATTGCTTACTTTCCTTCCTAAAAGCTTTGATGTAATAAAAAAATATCATTTATAGGTGGTAACCAACGTGATTTAGCTCGTGCTAAAAACCAGAAAAAACAACAAGAACAACAAAAAAAGAAGAATGCTAGCGAAAAAACTGGCCTATCATTACAAGAAAGGAAACACAGGTTGGTTTGTTGTTATTTTTGAAAGTGTATGGTTTAGTGAAAGATATGGTCGAAGTTCGTGGAATTCAACATGTAAACAACAGAATGACGAATGGGCTTCATTGCAGCTAAGTTTCAATCCATGAAAGGCACTGTATTTAAGTTGTTATTAAACAATTGTATTCTCGGAATTGGGTAAAATTCAAGGTGCACGAATTGATTTGTTTGTTTTTATCTAAAACTGCAAGTTAATTTAAGTTCTATACAACATTTATAAATAATATATATATACTATATTACCATCGAAGTCCATGCGTAAAAGCCTAGGTGACTTTTGTAGTTGAACTTTTACAATTCTCTGTACTTACAGCTAAACCAAGATACACATAGAACAAAACTTTTAACAATTATGATACAAAGTATCAACAATGTGTTGGTACTTAATATCATTGTACAAAGTAAATGGAGCAGATTTAATAAATTGTTAAATTATCACATTTATCAGCAACACCTGACAGGTTTGTGCCAGGTTAGTTTTCAAGCCCCCATCATGGTTCAAGTCTTGTCGTGGTAGAGGGATAGCACCAGTAGCCTGGTGTAAACCAGGCAAAGCCAATTGAAACGAGGGGGATGCTCTATGTGTTTGTCTTTTTCTCACCCATCTTATAAGAAGAGGACAAAAAAGCAACAGAAGAAAGTGCTTTTGCATGTATGGGGCAAGAGGCAAGGATGGGAACCTCACCCCCCCCCCTCCTGCACTGTCGCAAAGTTGGTGGGGTTATCCTGTGGTGTGGGGCAGCCCTGCTGTGGAGCTTAGTGTATTGATTAGTCGCCGAGATGCTCTGATGATTTGTTGTTCCGGGGCACCTCACTAAAGATGGCACTGATGGCACTTGTGGTGGTTTTGTCAGTATTTGGCACTGTAATATGCCGCAAACCCCACATACAAGTGGACCCCACCCATGGCCGGTGAAGGCACATAAATGTGTTTCCCTGCGTCAACAAAAAAAAGTTAGTTTACAAGCCGGTAAGTCAGTTAAGAGAAGATACAGACTTGTGACACAATACTTCAGTGAGAATATACAAGTCATCTCTCGAGTCTATGCTGTATATACACTATGTGTCTTCGGGACCTCTCTCATCTGTCCCAGATTTGGAGTCAGTTACTTAACCTGTATAAATCAGTGGAATTTAAATTAATTTTAGTGATAAAATATTCAGATTATTATTCAATAGTTAAACCTGCAATGTTACTTATAGAATAAAATAATCCCATAAAATAACTATTATTAACATGTCACGATGTCTCTAATAATTCTTTCTTTTCTTTTACATATCAACTTTTACACTGCTATCTATTAAAATTCATTACTAACGAAATTGTCTAAAACTGGTCCATTGGGGGAGAGGCGAAAGAGAGCAAAGCATGAGCATACTAATTATTCTTATTTTCAGGGGTGTTGGCAGGAATAATGAGGCTTCGATTTCTTGTTTGCCCCTAAACTAAAAAAATGATGATAGGAATATATAGGGTTATTTTTCATACACCAGCAAACTCTTGCAAATAGATACTAAGTATCATAGACAACAACTTTTGTTCTATATTCTCTATAACTTGCAAACTCTTCTCCGAAATTTGTCTGGTGTGTGGAAAAACTGATTTAAATCATAATTTTATTATTTATTAAAGTGCATTTTTTGTTACAGGGATGCTGAATTAATGAGAGAAAAGCAAAAAAAGAAAGAAGAACAACCACCACCAGCTCAGAAGCAAGGAGTGTAATATTCTATACAACATTTTAGTATATTGTTGAATATGGTAATTAAAAAAAACTGATATGACAGTATTCCAGCTGGTACTGAATGATTTATTGGACAAGTGATATGAATGCAAGGTTTTAATTGCTGTTTCCATAGAATAATTAGTTAAAATCTAATAAACTTCCCATAAACATTAAATGTGTTTTCATTGTTGTTATGTGTAAGCAATAAAATTATATAATAAGTATGATCTGATATGTTAATAGAAATGATTTAATTCAAATATCTAATTCTTAGCATTTATGAAGTCTTATTTGACTGAATAGATTGTATTTATAATTCAAATACACAGTTTTTGTACAATAAAATGTAAAAACGAAGGCTAGTTTTATTTTTGGCCTATACTATGCCAATAATGAGATATATTTTGATGGATAAAAAACAAGGTAATCCTTAACTTTTTTGTCCACTCTTTGAAAATATGACTTATTACATTAACCAGGAGAAATAATTTTATAAACATAATTAAATACTTGTAGTTACATTATATTGCATTTTTGGGCTAATATGTCCATAAGGAAAATAGAGTCCAGTGTCTAAGAAGTTTAATAATAATTAAACCGTAGAGCACAATATGGTTTTCTTCGGTCCAATGCAGGTTGGCAAACTCCGAAACTTCCTAGTGCCTTAAATTTATGATACGTATGGAGTATGACATTTAGACGTACTCAATGGGCACCCCACACTGCTGTGCTCACGAAATATTCGTCCCTTGGTGACTTATAGAATGCTACCCTTAATTATTAATTTTTTCATAATCATGTAGGGTATTTGGAGCGGATAACAAAATAACTACCTTCCAAATTTCACTCCCGAGTAAATCACGTCTGTGGCACATAGACATGAAGAAATTTTAAGAGTTCCGTAGCCAAATGCCAAAAAATAGAGCCCTTAAAACTTCGTCCCGAAAGTCTCTTAAAAGAGCTGTGACCTGCTTTGATTCAACCAGTTTTTGGGTCAGTTAATATTAATTATTAAGATAACATTATTTAAGTAATAATAATATCTTACCAGCAAAACACGGGGATAGGTAACTAACTACACACATACTTTCGTAATAAAAAAGTATTTCATCGAAATAAAATGTGATCGCGTGATAATATATGAAAGTTAAATCAGGCACATATTATTTATGAAGATTAATATTTTACGAGAATAAAATTGGAAGAAAAAAAAGTAACACAAAAGCCGCAGTTCCTACAATTCAGGGCTGGTAATGACACCAGCGCGTAAGTTGTGAAACTCACGGTCCATACCTCGAGCTAATGATTTAATTAATTATGATTCTGTTTGTGGACCACACCAGCTTGGGATAGCCCAATCACAACAATCATAAGGTTGGAAGTTGTAGCAGTTCTGTCATCTGTGACACCACTAGAGCCACTCACACCCTGTGGACTTAATTATATTATTTTAAATTTAATTCTTATAGTTGTACTATTTCTTTCAACAATTTCAAAATAAAATTTAAGAGTAAATAACAGTTGTAAGATTTGTGTACCATAAAGATTTTGTAGAAATCTCGGTCGAAAAATGGGTACTAACACCACGCAATTAATGGAAAAATTATATAAAATTGATAATTCAACTTAACGAAGACACAACATATACATTTTATGTTTAATTATTGAATTTATACTTATTTTGGTGAGTTAGGGAAAAATGATGAGTATAAATTTTTAATTTGCGCGCGCGCGTCACGATAAATCGACACCCTGTAGCAATAGCAATATACAACATAAGTTTTTCAAAAAAAAATTACCAACAAAGTAAAAGGACATCTGCGTGTTTGAGTAGGAACAACAACTGTATTTACGATATTCATTCATTCAAATGTTTCTGAATAAAACTTTCAATGTGTTAGGTACATACTCTTATTTTTATGGCTAATGTCGTTTTTTTCTACAAACAGGATAAGGAGAAAGAAAGGTATTTTTTTTTAAAGATTTTTATCTTGTTACGCCAAAGTATTACTTTTAGCACGTGTACAGTAAGTACACACACACTTTTTATTTTCCTAAATATTACCAAAATAAACCTACTATATATCTTCGGAAATTATTTTGAATATAGTATTATTAATGTAGTCTACATGTCGTCCATTGAAGGTAAGTGCTCGTAATTGCCACGCTGAGCAGGCGGATTGGCAATCGCAAATTAGGTTTCGGACCGGCGCCACTGCTGGCTGTCGCCGATCAGATTGATGGTAACGCCACCACACGGCGCGACCGCTGTCCGGTGCTCGCGTCTATTTCACTGTCACTATGAAGCAGACGGGACACCAAACAACCAGGGCGCTGGAGGCTCCTAGATCTTAAGAGGCTATTGCCCTTTGGCGGCTTTTACCCTGGGCTTGGATTGAGGGTGGGTATATTCTTAGGCCGTCCCCACACAGCAATTGTGTTGGCCGAATCGTTAGAGATTGCAGGAAATGTTGCACAGCCTAAATAAATCGTCCCGTCGTGTTAGCCTTAGGATGAACTTGGACAAGACAAAGATCATGTTCAACGAACACTTTCTCCCTAGGCCGGTCAACGTCGATGGTGCTATTCTCGGAATTGTAGACCAATACGTCTACCTCGGGCAACTGTTGCCGACTTGCCGATTGTTTAATTTAAATAGACATAACATCGAGAAGGAAGCCGATAGAAGGATTCATTTAGGTTGGACAGCATTCCGTAAGCTTCGTCATATTCTCACGTCGCCTATACCGCAGAGTTTGAAGACAAAAGTCTTCAACCAAGGCGTTCTCCCCGTGATGACCTACGGGACCGACACATGGTCTTTTAATTTAGGCCTGGTCCACTAGTTTGCGGTAGCTCAACACAGCTCAGCTATTCAACGTACTATGTTGGGTATTTCTCTGTCCAACAGAACTCGTCTGGGAACTGTCAGGGAACGACCCATATGAATCATTTGAAGCGCATTACTATACACTTTCACATACCACAATGGGCCAAACAAATATGTCAGTTAAATATATTTACATAAATAGGTGCTGAAATATTTTTTGAATGTAGGTACGGTATTCAGGCCAATACTCCTAACAGAAGGTACACTGTAAGTACCTACTAAGCATGCTAAATAATGTATGTTCTTTTTAAAAAATTCCTATGTTGCTGAATGCAACAAGATGCAAAATTTAAAGCTGCCCCATTCTTTTTTTTGAAATTTTCCCTCATAGTACTTTAAAACTAGTCTAATGTACAATCTCATCAAATTAATAGAAAGCGGACAGACAAAATGATTACAGTACCCAATTTTATTATGATGATCATATTATATTGTTACTCCTTTTTCCTCTAAACTCGTAAAATGTGGTAAAACAATTAGGATAGGTTAATAAATGAGTTATTGCATAAACTAAAAGTGATACATTTAATACTGAGTATTATTCTACAATCAGTTATAAAGAAATGAAATAACAAATTATTGAATATATTAACAAAATGAAGGGAGAAGTAACAAACATATAAAAAAACAGGGTAACAGGAATAATTTAATTGTGCATATAATAGCTACATGTTAAATTACAACACAAGTAATGTGATATTTTATTAAAGAAAAGTATCTTAAATGGCAACCCTTTCCTTCTCCCCCACTCAATGACTATTGCAGTTTTTGTTGTTTCCCAACCTGTTACTTAAACCAAAAAATCGATACATATCTTTTTTAAATAGCTTTTTGTTATTATTTTAACTATATTCATATAATATAATTATAATTTGCATAGTACTTAAATTGTTGTTTTTTATAATGACATGGTTCATTGTTGGATTATAGCACCTTTAACATTAACTTATAATAAGTAACTATTTTGTTACGTAGCACAGGGGTCAAACGAGAAGTAAGCCATAGGTGTCTTTCACCAATATCCCGTGAATTACGTACAACAGATAATATGCAGTTCATAGAAACACATTATAATTACTCGAATGATTGTCAATGTCATTATATTGGTGTGTTACTACATGCTAGTGGTAGCTATACCAAGATATAGAATATAGAAATAAACGTTTCTTAGATTGTCTGCCATTTTTAATCCTTTTCTTTGTTGAAACAGCTTATATGTATAGATTATCATACATACACAAATTGTCCCCATCATATTAAGGCGTGGCTACAAAATTACCAGCAGGAAATGTGATTATGCAGACTATGCAGACCTATTATTTAAGACACAGTTAGCTGTGAGTGCCAAACTCTATTTCTAAAAAAAGAAGAGTGTCTATGATTGGGATTTAGGTATTAAAATGTTATTTACCACTACTGACCACAAAAACATCTGCAAATCTATGTTTAGGACCTTATTTGTCTAATCTATTCTCAAGCCTCATTATAGATAGGCGCAAAATATATAAAATCAAAACATGGAACAACGCTTTGGTAACTTGGAATAAAGTACATTCTAACTAATAGAAAAATCATTTCACAACATAGAAAATATTACTGGGCTTATTTCTCTATATTATTATAGAGGCACATCTAGGTACCTACACTATATTAGAATAATGGAAATTAATTAATTTTAGTTTCCAAAGTGCTTATCAGGACCTGCTAGAAAACTTCATTAAAATAAAAGTAGCAATATAATTTTTTTTTTTTTTTTTTCAATCCACATAGTATTGTCCCTTTATTGTTAAACTTCATAAGAAGTACCACATATCATAATAAAAATTTAAGTACAACTGATTTCCCCTGATCAGAAGAATAATTAAATACTAATAAATATGCAAAGGAAATTAGGTAAAAAAAATCAATAATTGTGTAATGTGCTTGTTGACAACAATTTAACTAGTTTGAAATAACGGCATACTCATTAATTTCCATTTGCTATTGATGTATGAATATGTTCTTTTCTTTGTTTATAAAGCTCTTCAGCTAAACCTTGTATGAATGGGTGTTTAAATTTACCATAGGTTGCTGTAAAAAATTCTTCTAATTTCTTAGGTGCTTTCTCTCGCTTTTCATATTCAAAGGCTTGAAGAATC
>JAFELO010000439.1:242635-276266 GCA_017140195.1 Eumaeus atala | reverse complement strand
GGGGGGGGGGGTGTCGGAACCGCGAAGTTCCCCAATGCGATGGCCCGATAAACATACCTTCGTCCCCTCCGCACTAACCGTCAAATGTACTAACACCACAGCTGGGTAGGACAACTAAGTTCCGACATTGTGTCGCGATCTGATCCTTGCCGAGACCCCAACCTGTGTGGTTGTACGCGGCCGGGGTGTGAACACGTGCATTGTCTTGATGAAACAAGACTTTCTTATGCAACATTCCCGGCCTTTTTTCTTTTATTTCTTCCCGGAGTCTTCGTAAAAGTACAATAATAACTAGAATTCATAGTTTGACCTTTCGGTAAATAATCTGCAAAAATAAAGCCCTTCGCATCCCAAAAACAGGAGCCATGACTTTGTTAGTCGACAAAACGTTCTTAGCCTTTTTCGGTGTAGGAGAGTCTGGTCTTTTCCACTGTTTGGATTGTTGCTTTGATTCACGGGTATAGTGGTGAACCCAGCCTTCATCCATGGTAACAAATCTAGGCAAAAAGTCCTCGGGATCAGTCTCAAAATGTTCCAAACAGTCTCGCGAAATTGTGCATCGAACTCGTTTTTGTTCAGCTGAAAGCAACCTCGGGACCCAGCGAGCAGAAACCTTATGGAACCCCCACTCTTCCGTTATTATGTGTTGCACCAGGCCATAACTAATGTTTGTTATATCAGCTATCTTAGCAATGGTCAACGTCGGTCACCCAGTATGAGATCACAAATTTTATCGATGTTTTCTTTCGTGGTAGAGGATGTAGGCCTTCCACTCCTGGAATCATCTTTAATGCTCTCACGACCGCGCTTAAACTCAGCGACCCACTTCTTAACACTGGAATACGATGGAGCAGACTCCCCCAAAGTGCTCACCATATCTTGATGGATGTCTTTTGGTGATAGGCCTTTTTTATTGAGGTACTTAATGACTGCACGGTGTTCAATTTTCTCCATTATTGAAAATTGCGTCAGATTGCTTCAAACAAATAATCACTTTATAGTGTGCAGTAGAAAATTTATAGTGTGCAGTATCGGAATGAAACTGCGCACAATAAATCAATATGATACATACTAACAAATGACGGTAGATTTAAAAAGATGTCATGGCTCCATGTAGGTTAGGTCACGAACTTTTGGATCCACCCTAGTAATACGAGTAAGGAAGGAAGTATGTCTTCAGACCATAATGGCACCATAAACAGCATACCAGATATATCTGATGACGATTAAACGGGGACACATATGTTACAAGTAAAAATGTTGGTACTTGAAAATGAACTCAAAGAATCTCGTACACAAATTGACATGCTATCGAAACAAAATTATGACCTAAAAAAAGTAAAGACCAACTAACACTTAATGTAAAGAATCGTAATCTTACTTTGGACTGCTCAAAATTGTTACCAATAACAGAAAAAACGTAAAGTACCATACCTCCCAATCAAAGCAGCCATCGCAAAGAAAAGATACATATACTTAGCACAAATATTACAAATAAAATCCTCAAAATTGCCCAAGATAATTTAAAAGACTACTTCAAAATTTGTCACTATATTAAACCACATAGTAATATAAAATAATTATTATCTGGCATGCAAACAAAAATAGAGGACTGTAAAAACAATGATTTTTGTTTAGTACTAATTGGAGATGACTTTAAAGTGACTAGAGATTATTTTAGAGTTAAATCACATATGAGAGAATTACTTTAAAAAAAGATGCTTCGATCTTTTTTCGAAACTAAAACATTTCAAGTACTTCACCAAAATATTACTAGTTTACAGAACAAAATTGACGAGTTAGGGATAAATTTGGACAACCTTTCAGAAAAAAATGTTAACGATATAAATGTTTTATGTATCACAGAACATTTTATGTAATTACGGCAAAAGAAACATCTCGATCTGGATAATTATACACTTGTCGCTTGCTATTGTGGAACCAACGTAAAGAGAGGTGGAGCTTGCATTTTAATAAGGAATAATAAAAACTAACTGAATACTGAATGGAAAGAAATTGAGGGAATTCGTGAAGTGTCTATATCTAATGTATTCGAATGCTGAGTTGTAGTAATAGTCGCTTATAAAGTTTTGACTGTATGTATTTACAGGATACCAAAACAAAGTAATCTTATTACTTTTTTTACCAACTTAGAATTAATTTTATGTTACTACTCTAAATTAAAAATTAGTAATATTGTTATAGCTGGTGATTTTAACATAGATATATTAAAAAGAAATAAAATTACGTCTGAACTGTGTTTGTGCTTTTAATGAATTTGTAACTTTCATTACGAAAGTGATTCTTATAATATTACATGCCCAGGCAGAACTTGAATAAACATTCTTAATGAAACTAATGAAAAACCAACATCTATGTATTATTAACTATTCCATTCTATTCTACTACTAAACTAGTCAAATTTTTTGATTAAGCAATTTATAAAAACATCCAAGTGCGGTATGTATCTTCTTTTTACTGTTCGCATGTTGTAAGAAAAAATTCTAACAAAATAATAAGATGTGAAATGTGACATGATAGTTTGAAAAAAAAATGTAGCTATGACATGTAAATTACGCTCTAAGTGTAAATTGCTTTAAAAAGTTGTCATTGCCTCCGATCACGTCTTTTAAAGGTCAGCCGCATGTACGGATAAACGAATCCGTTCACGGTCAACAAGTGATTGTTGATGTTGATAAAGTCAGTTAAGACAAAGGAAGGAAAATGAGAATGCATTACTATTTGTCTATCATCTCTCACATAAGCAGAGAAACGAATGAAAATAGAGAGACAGAGGGTGAACTATATCTGCTTTCTCTGTTGTCGACAAATCTGCCATCAACGTTAAATTTTTCCTTGAAACATAAATAATTACTTAATTATTTAAAATGGCATATTAAGTATTACTTATGTGCTCACCACGTAACCATAACAATATGTTTATATAGTCTTTCAGAATGTGCAAATAGCTATTTCATTTTAGGTTACAACGGTGCTACCTTACTTGTCCACTTAAAGATGTATTTTTATATGTAAAAATATTTATGACTTTTTCTTTACTTCTGATATTTTTTTAAAAATAAATCATTCCTTTGATGTGTTTATTAAATTATATAATTTATGTAGGTCTGTGTAAAACAACAAAATAAATGTTGCAATAATGCCATCATAGTCTTGTTTAGCCAACCCATAAACTATAAAACCAGATAAAATATATTTGTACCTCGAGTGTGAGCTTGATTTACAAAACAGCGAAACGCAACTATTCCGTTAATTAACGTAACTCACACATTTTAGTACACGTATCATACGCGAGTTTTCGTCCATAAATATCAACCAACAATTTATTCGTTTGCTCATTTTAAAAGTAGTATGGGTGTGCTCTTCAAGTGGACACCTTGAATGAATGATTCTCTAATCATACAGATAGACTGGTATCTAATTTAGTTTAACCGCTTCATGCTTATTAATATAATATACAGAATAAAAGAGACAAAGTGACAGAATAGTGTTACTAGGGACGTTAAAATTTTGACATTGAGATTACTGTGTCGGCCGCCGCAATTTTTTCGCGGTTATTAAACTTAGGTGTAAGCGTTCATTAAAGAAATATTTTAAGAGGATCGTTTCAGTTCGTTTCAGCGAGCGCAAACGAAGACAACAATAGAAAATAATGTTTAATTAAATCAATTTCCAATACCTACTCTGTTGTAGAATACTTGCCTTTTTTTGGACATCAATTTGCTGAGTAGACTTAAATTAGTCAATTGTTTGAGCTCTTGACACAAAAACAAGAAAGCTTCCTTGCTCATCGGTATCTATTTCTTAATTCGGTTTCACTTAAATCCTTCAGTGCTTTGAACGAGGCTCGGAATACTGTGTTAGCGTATTATATCATTAGTTCTCTATAAAATAATAACTGGCACTCGTAAATATATTAAAATACTGCTAACTCAAACGATATGTTACATTCAAGCTTGAATGAAAAGTTGGCATAATCTAGTTAGATTACGCCAACTTTTCAGTCAAGGTTGAACACGGTAGTACCAAAACTATATAGTTATATAGTTTTATATAACTATATATAGTTACATATAGTTTTGGTACTACCGTGTTAGCGTATTATATCAATAGTGCTCTATAAAATAGTAACTGGCACTCGCAAATATATTAAAATACCACTAACTCAAATGTTATGTACATTCAACCTTGACTAAAAAGGTGACGTAAACGGTTACGAACGTTATTTAGCTATCCACTAGAGACGGTGATACAATTCCCTAAATTCTCTATAACTCCATACATTTGGTACACTAAAGGAAAACGCGTTACTAGAGTAAATCCTTGGAAAAACTCACATCTAGTTGAGCAAGCGACCTGTGACGATTTATTTTATATAGCACAGATGTCACTATTTCATATAAGTGTACAAAAAGTATGATAGATGTCGTTTTCAGGGTTCCGTAGCTAGATAACCCCTTTATTTTCGTAATGTCCGTCTGTCCGTCCGTATCTCACAGAATTTAGAACATGTTATACATTTTATATTAAGGGCACTTAACCCTCCATACATGATGAAAAATACATTCAAGCGGGTATAGGGTACGGCCGTGAGGGGTGTCAATGGATAAGTCTTTCTGAATGATATGGAAGTTTATGTAAGTGTTCTTATTATTTTCTTACTTTGTGAGATATTCGCTTCTAAGGTGATAAAAAGACAGCTCCCCCTTTAATTTTTGATGGTTGTAAGGAATCAGGTTTACACAATTCAATAAAAACTGGTAACAAAATTGGTTTGAACATAATCGATAAACATAAGTTTGAGGAGACGTGGTTTTTTTTGTTTGCAACGGAACATCAGAGGCAGATCCCACTCGCTCTTGAACGGCTTTAATGTATTTTTTTTATAGCATAAGGGGCAAACGAGAAATCGAGTCTTTTGACGACAACCGATCCCATGGACATTCGCATGATTGTTACGCACGTACTTGACTCATCATGGACTGCAGATGTATTGCTCTCCTTTACACAATTACCCTCTACAACAACTACAACGCATCATCACTCCAGGTCCCTATTAGAAGAATTATATCAAGCTTCTGCTAGGTCTCACAAAAATAAACTTAAGTCGATAGTGTAAGTGTCATGGGCGTCAAAGCATCTGCATTTATGCGGATATCATCGAAGGGCTGCGACTGTTCATTTTCCCTATTCGCCATATTATGGTTATTAATCCAATTTTTTTTAGGGTGTGTCGGACTCGGCACATCCTGTCCTGCTACCGACAAAATACTGCTGCGAGAGCCTTCGACCGCCGTAGGTGGATATCCCGGATGTGTCAGCGACAGGAGAAACGGGTTAGTTTTCACCTGAGAACTGAGAATAAGTAAACAGACTAACTATCTTCTACTGACCTTCATAATCATCAGCATAGATGTTATGCTGAGATTTTGCCCTACTTCCTTCAGATTCAATGGGCCACTGGAAACCGGCCGGGACCGGAAAACCCCTTTTTTGACTAAGCCTATTTTTAGGGACACCCAAATGAAAAGGTAACTTGATATTGATAATGTCAGTCTTTCGGTGTGAAAACCATTTTGAATAAGGTTATACCTACTCCTGATGCGTTTAGCCAATTATAATAAATGTGATAACATACAACATATAGAAATATACCAAAATATAAATAGTTCAGTGCTTACTATGATAGGTCCATCATATCATTATATCTTTTGCGCGCATGATTTCTTTCCATTTCTATAAAAAACGTAATGAATAGGTAAGCTACGATAGGGTTTTCGAATTCGGTTAATGATTACCCGAATTAACTCTGTCGATTTGGTCAGCCTTTAGCTAGGCTAAGTCCACGATTTAATTGTCGGATTGGTACCCTACCATTTGAAAACAAGTCTATGATATACCCAATCAAATAGCCCTTTAAGGGTCCCTGGATGTAACTCCCCGGTCGTCCTAATTCGGCTACAAGCGGCAACAACATGCTAATCGATGTGGTACCAAAAATTGTGGAGGCGTTGCTTTATAATGGTAAAATATCGGTCGATCGACCATTCGAGGTGATACTTGTACTAGGCGACTACGCTTCAGGATGGAATGGCTGAAGCCAATGAACGTTGAAAGCCCGTGGCAAATTCATCGGATAAGGCCCTTCTCCTAAAACGAAGAAGTTCGGACTTGAATTTGTGCTGTGGAAGGGAAGAGAAGCATAACACAGTTTCATTGTGTGCTCGTCGGGTGACAAGATTGATCTCAATGAGTGGTAGGACAACCTGGGCTCGTGGCTTTTGGCTAGCATGCTAATCTATTTCTGCGCCACCGCGACCGGTCTGTATCGTGGTAAAGTTGTAAATATTTTCAAATACGGTTGTGAGGTCCCGGTTTCAAGTCACGGGCTGTTATAGGTATTTCTCAATTTCTAATAACAATCTTACGTCAGGTAGCTGGCGGTGTTACATCCCTGTGCCTCAGAGATTAAGTAGAGCCACCGGTCCTGCGTCTCCATTCTCTCCACTCGTCTCACATTGCTGTCCCATCGGGATATGAAAATGAGGGAATAGCGACTGCACTTGAACACACTTATGCACTACATGGTCCTGCGCATTTGGTTAGTCTCTAAGAGATGTTCGCCGTAGCCGAAATTCGGCTAGGACGACGATATTATGCCTTCGGTTGAAAGATTCCCACGATCTTTGCTGATGATTTAGGCGAGTCGCATATTTCGCTCTCATTCATGAAATTCTTGATTCCTTGCGCCATTTTTATTTCAAAAACGAGTGTCCGCGTTCGCTTAATATGATGGGCAGCCGGCGGTGCGTACTGTGAATCGTAAATCAGTTATACCGCTATGTAAATTTAAATTCAAGCTCTACCACGAGCTGTTAGTGAAAATGTGAGAGTCCTTACCGTCGGTCCACCAATTAGAACCAAAATGAACGTTTCAATACGTTTAATTTCAAAGAAACTTTTATTCGATGTGTTTAGAGTTGTCCGTTTTAATAACTTTGATGTTTGTTATTGAAGAATTTTGTTACGATGTTAGTGATTTTATTTCTCGTTGGTGCAGGTATGACTTTATTCAATATCTCCTTGGCACTACAATCTTTATTTTCTACAAATTCCTTACCTTTTTTCTCTATATGTTATTAATGTCTACTAATATTGCAAATGTGAATGTACGTTTGTTTATTACTGCCAAATATGGACTTTAACGTGAGCGAGGCCACGTTTAGTAGTATAATGAATACGAGCATAAGAAATAGATATTTATTTCTTATGCTCGTATTCATTATACTACTAAACGTGGCCTCGCTCACGTTAAAACTACAGAACGTATCTTTACGAAACGTTGTAGCTTATGTACCAAATGACACACAATCTATATAAATACTAACTTTTGCTCGTTTTCTCCGATGAAGTCACGGGGCTCGGCTAGTTATTTATATCTTGTAGTGGATCTTCAAAAGGATTTACCTACCTATTTTAGAAGCTGATGAAATAAAGGCTTGATAATAAAATAGTTTTTGATTGCATAAATATGTGTTACAGAGATATGTGTTACAGATATTTTACAATACCATAGAATATTTTATCCAAAAGACGTCGGCTAGGATTTACGGATTTAGGCAGCCAAGTTAGTACTGCAAATCACCCATTACACGTTTCGTTACACGTTTCATTACACGTTTTATTACACGTTTCATTATAGTGCCAATGAGCACTTCAGTTTCAATAACAATTTTGTTTTTCAACTGAGTTGATGTTATAGTTAATATTACCTTCGTTTTTCAACTGAGTTGATGTTATAGTTAATATTACCTTCGTTTTTCAACTGAGTCGATGTTATAGTTAATATTACCTTCGTTTAGACCTTCGTTTCAAGAAAGTATATAACATATAAAGTTATAAGTAGAGTTCTGCGTATACTAAATTATAGTTTTTATAGTTAGCTTATAAGAAAATAAGAAAAACATGCGCTGTGTGGTATATGACTCTTTTTCAACTAAATTTCCGAGACAGTTTACGATTATTGTTTTTCTACTGTAATTATGTTACTTGGAATTTAATAGTGGATATACCCTTTGTGGACATCGTGTATTAATTTTAAACCTTGATTATTCAAATAAGAAGTAGAGATCTTATTTCTATATATACTATATATATTTATTGAGATAATACTCAAGTTAAAATACTTTTTTCTTCTTTCGTTTTTATAGTATAGGGCCGAAAACGAGTAACACATCCGCATCAATACCATGCCGATGTGTGGGCCACCATGGGGGCCAACCCTCCAATGGGCCGCTGTTTAGCCACAAACTGCACTAAATGCGACAGTGAGTCCGTCACCATACGGCGGTATCATGTAACCGAGAGCTTACCTTCCAGGTCGTGACGCTGCAGTGCGGCATGGCACTACCTCTTAATATCTATTAAACTATAAAATAAAGAATTTGTTAGGTTTCTATTTGTAACATACGAAATACTAGTTCTAGACCCACGGTAGGTATATTTCTTTATTGAGCGCATGATTAACTATCAAATTAGTTATTCATTTCACATTATTGAAATAGAACTTTGACATTTAGTTAGTAGATACTTATACATATTAAAATATATTGTCCCCAAAAACTGTCTGTGTCTACTTAACTTATATCTTCTCAAAGTTTACCGAACGTCTTTTCACCGACCGTGTGTAAATTAACGTATTAATTTATTCTAATGGCGAAGCCGGGGCGGACTTGTATCACATTCCTTAACTGGATATATTAGACATACATTATCTGGTGCATATAGGCAGATACGTATTATTCTTCAGCTAAAAGTGTAATTGACTGCCGAGTGACCTGGAACCTAGAAGATTCGTAATTTCCGCAGTAAACTTATTTCGCACACAAAACCTCAAGTGTTACAATATTCCATTAGAACGAAATCGCGGTCGTGAGTAATTTTGTAGTATATTATTTGACTGATTGACATGTAATTTAGCTCAGCCAGTTCCACATGATACCTACACACCTTATAACGGCTTGTCCAAAATTATTTTCCAACCCGGGTTTCGCGGAATTTATTAAAATGTAATGTGTTTGTGCGCGCGTTTGTGTGTGTGGGTTCTTACGTGCGAGTGTGCGTACGTACATGTGTGTAAAAATGTGCGTAATAACATTTGTTTCGCAGTGGTGTTTTTGTTGCCCACAGCCAAACGTATACGTACCATCTTCAATGAACTGATTGCACTCGGCTCTCTCTACCTACTACCTCTCCCCTTGTAAGTAGCATGATTTATTAGATGTGTTGTGTTGTATGTGCGTCCAATAAACCCTATCTGCCAATCCTTTCCTTCCTACTCGCATTGTACATTGGGGGGGGGGGGGGNNNNGGTGATCGGAGGGCGTAACAATTATGCGAATGTCCATGGGCGTCGGTTTACATCAAAAGGCCGCGATTGCTCGTTTGTTCCCGTTTGCTATAAAATAAAAATGGACCATCTAAAGTAATTAGCATGTATATAATTTTCCCTTCATCATAATCATACTCCTGGACATGTTCTTCTTACATAGAACGCGACAACCGCCGATCTTGTGCTACTCCCATACAACCCGGAGCGTTCGTCCAAAGTTTCCTTAGTTTTTTTAACGTGCCTGGCCCACCACTATTTCTTATCGCTGCCACTCCTAGCTAGCCAGGATTGACAGCCGCAACCACTTAACGATCCTTTGATATGACCGCAGGGAGCTCGAGGGAAAAGCTAAAACAGTCTTGGGATCCGCGACGAATTTGATTAGCTGAAAATGGGAGGATTAGGAAGGTATTTCTTCACTATTCCTTTACTAACGTATTCTTTTCATCATAGTAAGAGGCCGAAAAGTAAAAAGCAAGTGTGCTTTGGTCAACACGACCGAAGTAAAACTTTTTTACGAAAATACAAAAACTGGCTGTAAGAGAAAAAAAACCTTATTATCTTTCCTAACTTATATCTCCCCCTCTGCTTCCGTTGGCCTCTATTTCGTAACGTACTCGTCCCATCCCTCGTCGCAAGCGTGTTCCACAAACATGCGTAAGTTTAACTCCTGTATTAACGGAAATCTATTCGGAACAGGGATAAAGATACTTTATTCCGGCGACGCCAATGATGTTATATTTAATATTTGAGGTATCAATTTCATCCTCGTCTTCGTTATTTCTACCATTGATCGAACGTCACGACGGCGGATCACCTGCGTCATTATAGTAATACCACTCCCCTAGTATTTGGCTCTTCACGAAGATTGTCATTTAGTGGAAGGCACCAGTACTACGTGTTCTAAGGTCTTGAGTACTTTATTATTTTTTGAGGCCTTCTCCTTAAGGATCATGAGAAACGGTGATCGAGCAACTTCTTTGTTTCTTTCGGAAGGTCCTATTACTGTTAGCGGTGCTAATGCCCTCGCCCCTACAGTTCGACGTATCTACCGAGCAAAGCGCGTAATGCTTTACCGCGCTTCGTAAATATATTTTACATATAATGGGTGTAGAAACGAAACTAACAGTCCGGAACCTTGTTATGGCATGTCCTATCCGCATAATTTCTTTTCCTCCAATGGGCCATGGAGGATGCGTATATGCACTCACGTTCTTGCGCACAATTCACTTCAGAATCATGTTGATAAGGTGTAAGCCCCAGCCGGAGCTGAGTGCTGACCATACAGACAATATAGAGAAGGGAAGTAAAAGGGAAAGAAGATGTAAAACACTATACTATCTTTGTCTATCCAATCCACCAAAGAAAGAGAATAAATCACACTTGCGTTTAGTTTCGACTTATATGGATTTAGGGTCTATTTATATTATCTCTATGGTGCTGACGTACTCAGTATTCTGTTTGTCTTTCTAGCTGAAGCGGTAAAATGGGACGCTCCCGCGCCCTATGACCCCGTGTGGCTGGCGAGCGTGCAGATGCACAATCCAGTGAAAGTGGCCAATGAAACCCGTTTTTGGACTTGGGTTAGCGAACAGGATGTCGAGTTTAAATTATTCACAAGGTATACGCAATATCTATTTTGAGTATTGCATATTAAAAGTTATTCATGACAATCCAAAAGAGGCGCGGTTTCTTTCGTAGCCTACTAAATCAAGCAATGCTTCGCGTGGTCAAGACCATGATGATTATGCATACTTTTAAAGGGATCTCGATATAAAGAATAAAGAAAAGTGCTCTCTTAAATATCTCTCAATATGAAAATTAAACAATGTAGGCTTCTCTAGTTTTAACACTTTTCTAGTTTCACTTTACCCCCTGTAAATATATAACAATTTGTTTAACATTCTAATTCTTTAATACCTGCTTTTTCGATCCCAGACGTGAAGTATCGGTTTCGAATACCTGGCCGGACCAAACAAGAACAGCTATTAGGATTTTTCAATGTCTAATAACACTCCGGAGATAGGATGTTGGCAGTACTACACCTGCGAACCTCGGAGAGCATGCAAATCAGTCAGCCTTGCGCCTGATTTCCCTCCGGTCGTGTCGGATTGCTGTCCCATCGGAATATGACAATGATGAAATAGAGAGGCTACTTGTGTACGCAAACACTTGTGTACTATAATATGTCTTATGCAGATGGCTCCTGTCAATATATTTGGGCACTGTAGCCGAAATTCGGTTAGGACAAAAATCGCGGAGGAAAAGTAGTGCAGTAAAATTTTAATAACGATAACAATTAAAGAATTTTAATCTTGTGTGTTATCGAAGTCAGTCGAGGTCCGTTTGATAATCAAATTGTGGTGTCGAAAAACTCCGTAGACGTTAGGATTTATTTGTTTTCTTGTTTGTACTGATTTCAAATGTGTTCTCTTTGCAGACGGAACCCATACGAATTCCAAACTCTAAGAACCAATGACTCATTCTCCCTGCACGAATCCTATTTCGACTTCAGAAACAAGGTGAAAGTTTTGACGCATGGGTGGCTAAATCACGGTGACAGCCCGATGCCTGAATCTATCAAAGAAGGTAAGAAGGTTATGGATATAACTTTAGACCACACCTGTATGAAAATATATCTCGATTATACTTTACTATCTGTTGCCGGTGACTTCGTCCATGTGGACAGCCACATGCGAAAATTATTATTTATATCGTTCTGGTACATAAGGCACAACATTAGCAAGTTACATCAAAATCCGTTAAGTAACTTTTGCATTTATAATAATACTATGATTCCATCTAATAGGTAAATAAAAAAATCCCATAACATTTTTAAAGAATTACACGAGTAATTTGGAATTCAGTACAGTTGAAGAGTATACGGATAAGATGTGCAGAAAACTAATATTTTAATATAATATGCATAAGATTTGATTATTTTAATTAAATAAAACGAAATACACACTATAACACGCACATATGATTTCACTCCTGAAAGGCACGTTTTATAATGAAGTGTCAAGTGTCGAAAAACAATAATTTGTCATTTCATCATCATTATCAGCCCGTATCGGTCGACTGCTGGACAAAGTCCTCTTTCAATGAACGCCAAGACGTCCGATCTCCTGCTACTCGCATCGTGACCAGCCCATTGCCACTTCAGCGAGTTTATTCTTCGCGTGATATCGAATACTTCAGTAAACCAACATAGTACGTTCAATACCACGTTGAGCTACCGTAAACTTGCGGACTAGTCCTAAATTAAGAGGCCATGTTTCGGCCTCGTAGGTCATCAAGGGGAGAACGCATTACTTCAATCACCGCGGTTGTGGATGTGGTAATAAGGAGACGTGATAATGTGACGGAGTAGATGTATTCGTTTCGATGTTGACCGGCCTAGGTAGAACGTGTTCGTTGAAGGTGACTTTTGTCTAGCCCAAGTTCATCCTTAGGCCAATACGTCGAGAGGAACTGTTTAGGTTGTGCAACATTTCCTGCAAGCTCTCCAAAGATTCGGCTAACATAGCGGCGAAACAAAGATGTGAGAGGTACTCGTATTTATTATTTATGCCGTAAACTGCCCAGTTTAAAGTCCTAAAGACGTCCTCAAAAGCATTAGTGAAACAGTTTCGGGGAAATAACATATCCCTGTCGCACTCCTCGATACGATTGGATAGGCCTTGTTTGACTTTCCGGGATCTCGGAAGTACTCGACGTATCGCCAATCGACCTGACATCGCTGTGTAGCTTCAAGAATAGCCCAGGTTTCGACAGAGTTAAAAAGATTGCTTGTTTGTCCCCTTGTATTCTATAAAAAAGATCCAGACTCACTAGAAATGTTAACCCAGTCCTAACCTCCGATGACTTCTTTCGAGCTTCTCCACAAAAACCTTCGATCCTCTATTCTGCTCAATCGCTTCGTTAGCCTCTAACCAATCGATGATCACTTCCGGTTTTAAACCTGTTAACCACGGTGACATCCCTAAATACATGCTGTCGGCCCGTCTTAACAAAGTCAATCTCGTTCCTTGATACAGTGTCGGGGCTCTACCATGTCCACTTGCTAAGGGCCTTCTTCTTAAAATAAAATTTCATTAAGTAGAGGCCTTCTTCCTCGAGGAAATTTACCAGCATTTGCCTGCGATTTTGGTCCCAGTTTTGTACTCCCATTTTGGTATTAACGACCCCCTTAACAACGTTGAAGTAGGCCTTACAGGTGTTATGTAAGGTGTAATTTGACATTTACTTAATAATTTTACAACGAAAATGTTTTACATTTTTATAATTGGGACGTGTGTGCCAACTGGGCTATGCGACTGGAGTTCACTTCGAGAGGACCTGATCCTGAAATGAGAGGGTGTGCTAGATAAATAAAAGCAGTAAAACGTTGCTCTCAGCTTGTTTCACGTGGTATTGTCAGACATCATATGTCGTAGTCACCCATATGTCAGTGATCTAGTGGTTAGCGCTTCGGACTTCCATTCGGGTGGACCAGGTCCAAACCCCGCCATGTATCTGTACTCCTGTCCAGTACCAATGACATTACTACCTTAAACACATTTTCTGAGTACTCTTGCGGTGAAGGAAATCATCATGAGGAAACCCGGATTCATGTAATCGAATCTAATCTAGGATTGGGCTTGGTTTCCCTTCTGGGTAGTAGGGTCAGATGACAGTCGCTCTGTGTAAAAACTGGCACCCTCGTGAAGTTATTTAATTCCATAGATTCTGTAGATGGCCTCGCTATCATCTGATGTAGAAAACCGGATAGGATGAAGAAGAATATTTCGAGCTACGTGTCGTGTCTTAAGTATCAACTCCAACACAATATTGTAAAAGCGCAAGTTGTTTAACAGGTAGCAATACTGGTTACGTTTGAGCGTAGTCCTCAAATTGCACTGTACTCACGGGCGCCGGGCGCACGGAACAAAAATATAGGCCATTACGGATTAGTTAATGTAGAGTCGACACGCTTCGCTCGGACCCGGGGCTTACCCGCCAAGTAGGATGTACGGCGGGGCGCTAAGTGCAGCGCTCGTTTGCGGTTTTAGCGGCGATGAAGTGGCTATTATCATTTGGGAGATTGCGAACGTGTTTCTAAGCTTTTTAATCGACGGTGTGAAGTAGGGTTATGTTGTTGGTTTTTGACTACTACTGATAATATCGCTCACATGAACGCTCACACCGCCGTAAAGCAGTACCGTCGCGTTTCTTGAGGGTTGTCTGTTTTTCTTGGAGACAGTTTGGACTGGCTTGTTGCAAACACATCTACCAGTTTGTATAGATAATATTTATTGTCAATTTTCACAATTGATTTATTTTTAATTCGGTGTGTTTTATTACGTGATATAGCATAATATATAATAGTAATTTAAAAAACAATATAATTTGATTTGCGATAATTATATTAGAAATAAATTTAACCTACTTGAGCATAATATTGTTTAATTTTATTTGTTAATACTATACAGAACCAAACATTATTTTGTACTTACTACAGTTCTTAAGTAGTGCTAACATTATGTATTCAGAGTTTCATAATTCATCTTAGTATCTATAGTCCACTTTTTTCAAAGTGTCCAAAAGTATAAACAAACGCTCCAACATGAAAATCACCATTTTTCGTAACTTATCACGTACTAGGCGATACAATAATTAACGAACATATGCAGGATCCGTCTTAACACGATTTACACTCAAAACTAATATAAGTTTATCACTATAATACTTTTAATTCAATAAAATACGATAATTGAAGGAGCAGATTATAGAAAAATTTTGTGTTTGACATTACGGCATACTTTTTTTTTGGGCGCAAGGATATGGGTGAATATTTTGTGACGTGAATAAATGGACTGAATGAACATATTATGAATGATAATTAAATATACACTCGTTAAACAAGTTTCATAATGAATCAATTTCCGTCTTATTAATATGCCTGTATTCATGCGATGTCTATTACATTACATAATGTAACGATGCACCTTATCTATTACATATCAAGTAATGTAAAAACAGTAATAAATTAATAAATAAATATAATAAATTAATTACAAAAAGATGACATATACAAAATGCACGTTGACATTGACATTGTGCTTAAGTAACAACATATATTAACTTTCTTAATAATCTTTTAATTTATTTAAGACAACTTATTAATTTGGCTATTTGCTCTTTGTGTCCAACACTTTGCCCAATTATTGCTTTATATTGTCGTTAACCGGAAGTACGCCATATTTGTTTATCATTTAGGACGCTGAAAAAAATGGTCTATATCTATCACCCAACATATTCAAATTAATTTAGACTGTTATCTTCCTAATCGTCCATTTTTTATATAAAATTCACAATAATGTATACGTAGGTACGTGTTTATATCCACCACGGTATCCGTATGGTAAAGTAAATCGATTTCAACCACCTATTTCTCATATTATTTAATAACCACCTACCTATTTCTCATAATATACAAACAGACAAACATACAAACAGACAAACAGACAGACTGGCGGACAGACGGACAGACAAATTGGGGTAAATTCAGCATAGCTGTCACTTTACAGCGATGTCACGTGATCGAGACGTGTTTCCGAGCCAATTTGCCAGCAATGCATTGGTGGCATGCTGCATTGGTGGCAGTGCATGCTCCACTCCCTCTTACTTAAATCATGTTATGATACTGATGTCTTAAGTTTACGCGAATGTTAGTCATTACAATAAAACTACTTTTACGGATTATTAATTACTAAACCGCGATAAAATCAGTAGAAGTAGTTTTATTGTAGTCATATTATAATAATCTATAGGAAACACATGAAGTGCTAACATGATTAATTCATCCTTTGCGTTCATAAAGTAGGCACGTATTCACAAACTATAACATTACGAAACAGATACGCCTTTAATAACACGTAATAATTACGTGCGCTACATTAGAAGTTCAGCTAATACTTCATCTAGGTGGGGGGATAAAATTTTGTTCGGACTCCTGTGCAGTTTAAGTGCTTATATATAGTCGCGTAACTTTCTCTCCTATTGGTGGTAGCACCATGATGCGCCTTTCGCTATGAATGTTCTATCTAACATGGCAATAATTTTTCAAACAGGACCAGTAGTTCCTTTTTTTGTCCTTCCTTTGTAGACGCGGGGAGATACTTTTACGTTCCAACACCGGCCCTGTGTATGTGCCTCGCAGAGGCCTCTTCCTATAAGAGAGGTAAAAAGAGCGCCTCCTCCAGTTTTTAGTCCCCTCTTCTCATAAGAGGTGTACGAAGAGCAGCCCCCTCGTTTCAATAATGTTCACCCAAGGTGTCAGGGCACACCCCAGGCTACTGAGTCCCACCACCTCGTCAAGGCTTGAACCATGGTGGGAAGACCAGTACCTGAGATAAGCACATTAAACAAAAAAAAAGTTCGTCGCCTTTGTTATTTTGTATAGATAAATAAAACTACAGTTGTTATTTCAAATACCTAAGCTTTCCCAAGTACAGTGTTATTTTTACGAAAGGAAAACCTAAACAACCAATACTGTCTGTCTATTAATCTGTTTGCGCGAGGTATTCTCGGGAACGACGTATCTAAACTATTTATTATGTTTACTATCAAGTCAAAAACTGAGATATTCTGACAGTTAAAATGTTACTTACTTTTTAAATTACATAGGAACCGTGAACTAAATATACTTAGTAAAAGCAGCCTGTGTCTGTGGGCTGCCGACTAGTTTGTGGATTCTGAAATCCCTAGTGGGAGAACCCTACCCCACTAAAACCTCACGGAAGTCCTCATCCACATTAAGGCGGATCTGTTAGCTACTGATCTGTTACCTTGGCGACGGGTCAGGTCCTTGTTACAGGGTCCATGCTGAACTACAGTCACGTGGGACACGTCCGGCTCGATCATGTAACGCTTCCCGCCGGCGTTGGGACCGTGCAACGGGACGGGCACCCAGCCCATCCCTGATCCGGAACCTTATAAATATTAGTTAAATTTATGTTATTTCTTACAATCACTTGAACGAAAAAGAGAAATTCTATTTGTTTCGCCGATCCTCTAGTCTGTATAGGATTAAAGTGGTGTTTGTCTTTTCGATCTGATGAAATAAACAAGGAAACAACCAAATGTTTCCTCTTTATAATATGAGTATAGAAGAAGTTTAACAGTTCAGTCGAGTGGTCTGAATCACACTCCTATTTTATTTCCAGCATACCTCAACGTTAGCGACCTGAACATCATCGTGGTAGACTGGGGGAAGGCTGCCAACGTGAACTACGTGTCGGCCAGCTACAACGTGGCGCTGGTGGGACGGCTCCTCACCAACTTCCTCAACTTTCTCATCGGCGAAGGAGTTTCCATGGACGACGTGCATCTTATAGGGCATAGTCTCGGCGCTCACGTGGTCGGAATTGCGGGGGCCTTTGTGAAACAGGGCCCCATAGACACGATAACTGGTATGACCCTTATTTCAGTACAATATTTGAGTTCGTATATTTGCTATACAAAGTAAGATTCTTGCGGTATGATAATAATAATGTCATCTTAAACGAAGTTCTACGAGACTAGCCAAATGCTAGGACATACTATAGTACCAGTAACACTTTAATACCCGGGAATCGAACCCTGGACGTCACAACTGCGGTTGAACATAATTACCACTGGACTAGGAGGCAGACATTTATGATAATAATATCACGTTTAAATAGAAAAAATAATTAGGTACAGGTATCGCCATGTTGTATTGTAGCTGTAGCACACACGATACCGCAGCAAAGCGACGGCTACGCTATCGCGTTTAAATTAGTTGAAGGAGGTCAACACATCTGCATTACAATTATGCGGGTGTCTATGTGTGTCGGTAGGCGTTTGAAGGCCTGATTACTACCTTAAAAAAGAAGCGATGCTTGAGCCTCATGCCTTTCACGTCAGAATCATGTCCGTTCTTAAGGAGTAAACTTCACTCTCAGAGCTGGCACTCAGTTCTTAATATCTGTTTGGTGTTCAATTAAAAGTTTGGTGTCCAAAGACTACAAAACATCTGTCTATCTAGTTCCCACAGGTCGTTGGCTCTCGAACACACAAAACAAGATCCAGACAGATAATGGTATCGCATCATTTATCTATCCGTAATTCAATAAATAATCTTTGAGGTGAACGATGGAGAGCGATCTGCTAATGGAAATTAGATATTCATTGAAATGCGATACAAATTGCGATATCAAATTGCTGGCTAAGAGCCTGTGTCCGTCAGATCTGCCTCATTCCATAAGTGTTGAAAGGTTTTTAAGCATATGCTTTTATCATGGTTACGAATAATGTTCGAATATAAAGCTAGAGCCTTTGATATTATTGAGACATGACGTAATAGAATAACAAACACATGTTTTACAAACTATACATATACAAACCAGATATGAAATAAAAGCAGCCCCTCACAAAAGAAGCATTAGGGGTGGTTTCGTAAAATTTGTGATTAGCGGATGTCTTCGCCATCAAAGGAACCTAACTGCAAAATTTCAAGTTTGTATTTTTTTTATAGATTAGGGGGACAAACGAGTAATCGGAGCCTTTTTTGCGACTACGCCCATGAAAACCCACATTACTATGGCGATGCGTTGCTCTACTTCGCCCCCCCAATGGGCCACCGGCTAGTCACAAACCGCACGAAACGCGACACTGAAGATGTATCTTTACGGCGATGTTGTGTGAGCGACAGGTAGTGCCGCCCCAATTCCGTTGCATAGAAGGATATAGTGTCATGCACTATGCATGCACTACCACCTCCTATGCAGCATGGCACTACCGCTTACAGATATATTAACATAGGTTTTAATAATTTATTTATTTTATTGTTGTTACCTCATACAGCGACGGTTAACATAAAACTAGTTCATTACCGTGTCTGGCTGTGTTTTTATGTCAGATTTGTTTCTTTTGTTTTATTGGGAAAATCTTCCCCAGGAGTCGCTCTATTTATGGATAAAATCCATATGAAAATTAGTTTTTTTATTATTGATATGTACCGTACTTACAGTGTGAGCATAGTCTCGTTTTTATGTCAATTCTTATATTTCTATATCTTCTCACTTTAAGTAAATCACCGTTTTTTCATATTTATTCAAAGCAAAAATATGATTAAAAATAGTTACCAACCTACTTTATTGTCTTCGTATATTTACGCGAATGTTATTCACTGTTGTGTTTCTTTCATTTATTTATATATATTATATTCTCATCCATTTTATTATTTATAACTCTAACATATTTTTACAATTATTGTATAACGGGACAGCACAAGGATTTTTGGCATATTCGTTCATGACGGTGATCCTGTCTCATTCCACAAGAAAATCTAAAGAAACGCGATAAAATCCGTTAAGGAGACAGAACAACCAACCTACTTTGTTTAGATTTATGTTAGAGTTCAGAGACAAAAGGATAAAAATTCGTGGAGTATATATTATTCGTATTGTATTATAATATATTGTTAGTAATTATAATAAATTGTTATACTTATTGAGAATTCGTGATTATCAGTTAGTGGTATTTCGCTTTTCTATATATATTTATATTATTTTCTTATATCGGATTATAAGAGCATACGCTCAGTGAAGATACCATTTAATTAATTTGAACGACTTGTCTTATCTAGATTATGAAGTATAATAATATTTTACCCAATTTTGCTAATAAATAATGCTTTAAAATGTCGAGTGTTCTATAGTTTATCTTTCCGGTAGGTCCAGACGCTATACTACCTATTGGTAACATCTATTTTTGAGACTATGATAAAAATTAAAGAAAGTGAGAAACTTTCACCACTTTCAGATAATGAGTGAGGTTTTGAAAAGTTGGATCTTAGACTATAAGTGTAGTAAAGCTTTACCTAGAGCTAGTTGAGTATTCAACGTCAGTTTAGCGACTATGCTATTGTGAAAACATCCAAAATATAGAATATATAAAGATACTCAACTCTCAAGTTTTAAAGTAAAAAAAGGAAAGCGCCATTTTTTATCAAAGCACAACCGGAGAATGTGTAGGTATTCACGAAAACCCCTCGACAATAGCTCTTTGTCATTACTTAGCAATTTTCGCGTTTATTCTCGAGATGCAAGCCTTACTTTACGTGGACGGTATATTTTCGCTTTTCATGATAAAAGTTATCCTAAATGACATGCATTCTGCCGGTTCGGCTCCAAATGTTTTTTCTCTGTTTATTTTTTCTGACACGCTTTTGCCTAAGAGGTTTGATGGATTTAAACATTTTGTTGCTTTTTATAGTATAATGGGGAGAAAAAGACCCTTCTTTCTGACGAATTCTTAAGAATTGTTCTGATGCGTATAAACATTCGCAGAAAGTATCTAATGAGGTGTTCCGGAATGTGAATATTTTTTATAGTAGGTCAAACGAGCCGTCGGAGTTCTGGTGACTACGCGACGTTTATAGATAGTCACGTGTGTTGCCCTTCTTACGTACTCCCCTCCATTGGGCTAATGAAAATTCACACTGCGCATGAAACGCGACAGCAAAGCTGTCTCTTTGCGCCGGTATCATTTTTCATATTATCACGCCAAAAGTATTTATTACCTATCCACATGGACGTTATATACGTTGCATGATAAGTTAAGTATCAGCTTATAATTATAATAAATAGCAGCTCTTGCTTTACATAACATATTTTGTCAAGTTAGAGACTATAATTTCTTTCTAGGTCTCGATCCCGCATGGCCGCTTTTCTTTTTCGCCGACAAGAATGCCCGTCTTGACAAACACGATGCTCGCCACGTGGAGGTCATCCACACGTGTGGAGGGTACTTGGGATTCCCCTCTCCTCTGGGCCATATTGACTTTTACCCTAACAGCGGTGCCCGCCAACCAGGTTGCGGTATAGATTATAGAGGTACGAAAATAGATCGTTTGAAGCATTGCTTTTTAACCCGGCTCCCGACTCGCAAAGAAGGGTGTTGTTAGATTTTCGTCGATGTATGGGTGAGTGTATATTTCAGTCCATGGGATCTTGGCTCTCAAAAGGATGGACCATTTCATTTATTTTTTTAATTCGAATGCCAGTTTCCTTACAGTTTTCTTTATATATGTTTCGTAAAATCCTTCTTTTCCCCAAAAACTTTTCCCCAAAATGATGTATGACATTTTTTATTGATTATTTTTATTGGATGAAGTATTTTCGACCGCAAGTCATTTAAATTTAATGAAATAAATTTGATTATTCATTTTAAATACAAACAAATATACAAAAAAAAACTGTCTAGAAGGAAAACAATACAAAATTTCTCCGCCGTCGTCGTGCCTTTTAGTGGATAAAACAAAATGATAATAAAAAAAAAAAACGAAAACGACAGAAGCCTCCCGCCGATATTAATTAAGAAGCGGAGTGCGTAGGGCCGTGACAATTTGGCTGCAATTCAGTAGTGCAATCTATCGTTTCAGCAAACTCGAAAGAAACTTTGTATGTTGGTTCCCTTTTAGAAGTTGGGTTCTATGAAACAGGATCTAACAAACCGCACGGAACGTGACTTCACAGCGGGTCTGTGTAGCAGATATAATACGCCACTTAGTGGGAGCTCATATACAAGCACATTTTCCTCCTTTCATTTCGGGTTTGCATACCTAAGACAATCTGGTCTGCAAGCCGATTTACTGACGATGTTATTTTATTGTGTAGTGAGCTGTGATAACCGTTCTCTGATTGATCCGTGAACGCGTCGCCCTATCGGCCTCTGGCTCTCAAGATCTTCCTATTCGTAAGGTTACAGTGACTCGGAATGTTACTATGTAGCCATAGTTGCATTCCGAGTGTGCATGCAAGCGTTATCGATTTGCAAGACGTTATCACGTGAAAAACGGAACCCTAGAATCCTTTGTTGTCCATCTGTCTGTATGTCATGCTCTAGTCTCTTTTATACTCTAGTCGCGTGTCGGAACTGACACTGAACAGCTTTAGTTCGGTCCGGGTACGATCAATGTTGTCAGCGCTTAAACCCATTACGAGCTCATTTATACAAACTGTTACTCTTTACCTATCTCAACAGTTTTGATATACTCTTTATCTTTATCTATTTCAAAAGATTTAATATAATGTTTGTCTTTACATATCTCAACAGTTCTGATAAACTACTTGTCCTAACTCATTTCAACAGTTTTAACAAACTGTCTGTTTTTACATATCTCAACAGTTTCGATAAACTGTTTTTCCTTATCTATCTCAACAGTTTGAGACCTGTACAGGTTTTGTAAAGATGTATGTTTCAGGGCTGTGTGCGCACAACAGAGCTCATATGTACCTTGCCGAGTCTATCATATCTGATGTGCCATTTACTGCTGTAAGATGTCGGAATTACGACGAGCTGTACTATCAGGGCTACTGCGAGGGCACCGGGGAGAAGCTGATTATGGGAGGCTTCAATATACATTACGGGTAACTTATTTTTTTAAACGTGTTATAAACGAGCTGCCGGAGCCCTTGATGGCTACCGACGCCCATAGATATCCAGACACTTGTAAAGTAAATTGTGCGTTCCAATGGGCCCCCGTAAATTATGAGGCGTACGAACATAGCTGGCATGAGATGTAACAACTAGCCTAGACTATAGCTGGATGGATTGTGACTAGAACTGGATGGATTTGCGATTTACTAAACGGCTGATATTCCTGTGTCCTCCACGACAGATAGACCTTCTGTCTAGTCACTGAATCAAAATCATAACATTTTTTACGCAGTCACGGTACTGTGATTCATTGCCATTTTATGTTATAAATTTAACCTTGATGAATGCAGCGCCCACCATAATCCAAGCAGACAGACAGACAGATAGCAGACGGTTGTCCCACCCTCAATAAAGTGGGACAACTGTCTGCTTCTGTCTATTCCCCAACCTAAAACTCGGGCGTATTCAAATCGAGAGTGAATAGGTATTTACTCAATCACCTTGCTACATCTTCGACCGCATCACGAATTCTATTAGTTGAAACAGCGGTCAAACGGATATGTTAAAAGAATATTGCTTGTAGTTTTATTGTTCATACTTGAGCAAAAATTTTCTGTCGTCATTCAAACCCTGTATACTATAGTGTCCATGAAATATCATTTTTGTCAAAGGTCCGAAATTGTGTGGACGCTCCATTCTTGTACAACTAACAATTTAAAGGAAATAAATTATATAAAAAAGTCTGTGTCTGTGAAGTATTATTGGTCGCCATCATTATTTCGAATTGTCAACTTTTAGACTGTAAAACAAGTTATCTTTTCACTTGAACTTGTAATTATGTTGCCTATACTAAGGTATTTTACTTCTATTCGTCCTGAAATGGACCTCTCTTATATTATATAATCTTGTATATTAAATAGACAAATTTGTGCTGATTATAAATGCTTTTGACGCATGTTGGTGATGTTACAATATTCATATCTACTCGTATACCCTCGCATTCCTGGAACAGGGTCTTCTTGTTATTAACCAGCGCATTTATTATGCAATATTATGGCACATGTTATGTTCACTCTTCCTTTAGGCAGACAGGTATGTTGTTGATGAATATTTTGCATTATGTTTTTCGCCTCATATCAAATATACGCTGTTGACGTGTCATACAATATGCGCATATTAAACATTAATTAACATATTTTTGTAATGGGTTAAAGACATAACATTTCGTATTATAGTTATTTGAAGGAAGTTCACTATCGGCTGGCTACTACCATTGACTACTAAAAGTTTACAACGGAAATGAAAAACTTTTAGTAAGACGTAATATCGTAATGCATTACACCCGATTTGGGCCGGCACGACCGGGAAGGTCCCCCTCGCAACATCACACAGTTTGTCAGTAGACGGTGGCCCATTAGAAGAGAGGGAGGGTTAGGAAAGGAGGGAAAGGTATTTGAATAGTAGCTATGCGATGTCTATGTGTGTAGTAGCCGGTAAAAGGGTTGTGATTACTCTCTTGCCCTTCTATACTATACAAAAAGTAGAGACTTGTCTGTGTGTGTAGTATTCAGCAAAAGGGTTCTGATTTCTCTTTTGCTCCTCTATACTATACAAAAAGTAGAGACTTGTCTATGTGTGTAGTAGTCGCCAAAAAGGTTCTGATTACTCTTTTGCCCCTCTATACTATACAAAAATAAAGACTTGTCTATGTGTACAGTAGTCAGCAAAAGGGTTCTGATTTCTCTTTTGCTCTTCTATACTATACAAAAAGTGGAGACTTGTCTATGTGTGGTAGTCGGTAAAAGGGTTCTGATTGCTTTTTTGCTCTTCTATACTATACAAAAAATAGAGACTTGTCTATGTGTGTAGTAGTCGGCAAAAGGGTTCTGATTACTCTCTTGCACCTCCATAGTATACAAAAACAGAGACTTATGTTTGTTCTTTTCCTATTTATCGCTCCATTGCAGTCGAAAGTGGGACAGGCATATTAGAAGCGACTACTGACGCCCATAGATAATCAGATGTCATGAAGATATAATATTATGATCTTCGTCACCTCCGGTCTAAGTGTAACCATACCTTAGCGTGATCAACAGCATAGCAGCGGGACTGTGTATAGCATTTTGTAGGAGAGGATGAACGGAGAGCGACCCATCCACATGACAATAATAGCTTCCAAAACACTGTTTTCACGTTTGCCCCCTATACTATATAAAATATGACGTCTCCGTGACTATCCCGGGGGACAAGCCCGTTTAAATACGACCCATGCAGGGTACTTGAATATTAACGGGTAAACGTCCCATACAAGGACCATGTAGCATGTAATTTAAAATGTCTTGCTGAATTATTCCTTTTCCTATTGTTTACAGGAAGGACGGGATTTACTACCTCAAGACTAACTCGGAGAAGCCCTACGCCCTCGGGGATACGAATCCGTGAAATAAGCGTTAGTGTTTAAGTATTATTTATTTTTTTGTATAGGAGGTAAGGGGAGAATGAAATAAACTAATTTTAAATGACAGATATGTGATTTATTGATTATTAAAGAGATGGGGACCATACGAGATCTGCCGAAGATCTCAACTTCATTACATTTTTAAAAGAGGTAGCTGAGTTGGGCCGCCTCGAACGTGCAGTACCTCTTACATACAGCCGTTTATGCTATGTTGTCGCGTTTCTTGTGGCCAACTGGAGGGGAGGAGGAAGGGAGAACAACGCATCTGTATAGTCATTATACGGATATATATGGGCGTCGGTAGTTATCTAAACGTCTCCGACTGCTCGATTGACCGCTTATACTATAAAAGTACTATATCGAGACTGACTTAAAGAAGCCTACCTATCTACATCTACAGAGTGGCATGAATCATCGAAATGATTAACTTAGATTAGTGTCCTGTCCTTGATAAATTCGGGACATTCCAATACGGCTTCCGAAGGCATTCGTTTTTAGTAGAAGTGGCTCTAGAGATACTATCTATCTTAGGCAAGGAAGAAACGCCAGTCTGGAACGCGACCGTCTAAGGCGAAAGGGAAATGTGATTTACACTCTGCCTTTCTTTTATCATTAATTTGCCTCTGCGCAAAGCGCATGTGAGATCAGCTAGACAAAGATAGTATAGTGTTTCACATCTTCCTTCTCTATTAACCAAGACGGACGCTTGCTGTTATATATAGAGTAGTGACAATGGTGTATTCTGTCGCATGTGATGTGACAAGTGTAGACGAACCAACTTTTTTTTGTTGACGCGGGGAAACGAATTTACGCGTCTTCACTGGCCCTGAGTCGGGTCCAGTGATGTGTGGGGATCGCGGCACATTCTAATGACGAATACCCATGGAAACCACCGCGAGTACCATCAGTGCCGCTTTCGGTGTCGTGCCCCTAAACAACAAATCATCAGGGCACCTCGACGGCTAGTCAGTTCCAAAAGGGACAGACTCCACCTCCAGGAATTGATTTGTCTCGCACTACAGGACCTCCTCCTGTTTCACTTTTGTCCCCTCTTCTTATTAGAGGTGTACAAAGAGCGATCATCCAGCCATTCTTTAGCCCCCTCTTTTTCATAAGAGGGGTGCAAAGAGCATCCCTCTCGATTCAATTGGCTTCGCCTGGGTTCACCCTAAGCTTCTAAACCCCACCGCCACGACTAGGCCTAAACCATGGTGGGGAGACAAACCAACCCTTGTCTTGGTACCAACTCACTACACTATAATATACATGCATATATAACATTTCAACATTTAATTTAAATTCCACTTTTCAGTGCCCTGTTTGTTATTTTCAAGTCATATATGTTAAAATCAATTTATATTGTGGTCTAGGAGGCAACGAATTAGTTTAACCGTAGTGACCGGAGCTTGAGCTTCATCACAAAAGCGAAGATACGAGTATACAGTTCCAGAGCTCTCACGTTTCTCGCAAAGCACACTAAATACTGTAAAATTTTCACTTCACTGGTTTCTCCGGTTCAAATTTGTCTGCATTGCGGTAACTAATGTAATTATGATTATAATATTTATTGTGTCGGTGGGGCAACTTAACCAGTAAATTAATTGTTCAGTGACATTATACAAAGTTTTTGCGGGAAGACAATAGGGACAGGGTTGACTTCAAATTTGACCCACTTCTGCTGTTTAATATTTATATACCAACGGTTGCGAATCCCGTGTTTGTTTAAAGTTGTATCCTCTAGTAATTTGATACTTGAACAGTAGGTATAGATAACAATAATAATATATATGGACTCATCGCACCATATTACACTGGCCCAGTTCTAAGTAACTTAAGGACCTGTTCCATTGTCCAGTTACGCAAGTGACTGGTTGTAGGCAACGGAAATATATATAATATTTTTGGAACGAAGTTTTGGAATGAAGCTCCTTATAGAGCGTTGCGAAGGAGGCTGGACGGAAAAAAATGACGAACAGTTATCACTACATTTTTGACAAAGTTTACTACACTATATCAAAAAGGAGTCGTGATAACTTTGATAACAGACAGAGTGCATGTTTCTCTGTCTGTCTGATCAAGACATAGATAGCACCTTTAATTTATGAGTGGATGGACGAACACAAGTGCGCCAGTGTCCTTCATTCTTTGCACTTTTACTCTCTCTCTCTCTCATACAAAGGAAGTCAATTACTAGCGTTTCGTCTTTCTATTTTGTTTTGAGTAGTGTAGTGTCTATTATTTTTGTTCTTTTACAGATTTTTTATACTTAATAATAATAAGATTAAAAAATATAGAAAATATTAATATTTTCTATATTACAGTTCCTTCACTAATTAACAGAAAGAAAGTTCGTTCCAACCGGTTGTCCCTTGACACCTCTCATTAGTTTTTTATAAATTTAAGAAATGTTATTGTGAATTTGTATTTAATTTTTTTATTCTAGAAGTAAATATTATAATACATAGATAAACATTTAGGACCAAGACGGGATTCAAACCCGCGATCTCCGGTGCAATATGACGCTTACCTGAGTTATGTTACCACTTCGCCAGCCGGTCTTACTTGTATATAACAACAATACACCTTCACACCAGTCCTCCAGACGGAGAGAACAGAGCACCACATATCACATAGACAAAATTAAGTATAGAAATAGAACTATTTACAGTTCTATTTCTATATTTAATTTTGTAACTGTCGACCTGTACTGAGGTGAATTCTAAAATTTTCCACGAATTATCGCATCAAGTTGAGTTTGTTAATGTAAGATTTTCAATTAAGCCTCAATCTTTCTGGTTTATAAATCGCGTACTAGGCTACTTCTTTTGGTATCAAAAAATAAAACTTTGAATATATCCTATGTCGCTATTGAATATTGCAGTTAGTGGAGGAATTTTAACGATCGAACCGTTTTTTCCAAATATTATACCTGACAAACAAACAAACTTGGACATTTTGAGCCTTCTTAATATTAATATAAACAATATATTTGAGTAGGTAAAAAATGAGTGCTACTATTTGTGGATGCGCAAGAAACGGAAGCCTATGATCTTCCGTTCAACACAGGTGCTCACCGGGCATGGCTGCCTCGGCGAGTACCTGTATAGAAGGGATCTGAGGGGCCCCGATCCTATTCGTGAAGCTTGTGGCACATTCGGGGGATACGACCGAGCGCACACTTGAGGTGTACCCTGCGTTGTCTTTACAGCGGTATAGCCTGCAGAGCATGCTCGGAAGAGAGGACCCCTCGCTATCGAGCATTGTTCATACGATGCTCGAAAGAGACCCAGTCCAGAGCAGCCTCTTTTTGCGAGGATGTAATGTCCCGCAAGGAAACCACGGAGCGA
Source organism: Eumaeus atala (assembly GCA_017140195.1). NCBI lineage: Eukaryota > Metazoa > Arthropoda > Insecta > Lepidoptera > Lycaenidae > Eumaeus > Eumaeus atala. The sequence continues at coordinate 247,600 of JAFELO010000439.1, read as the reverse complement.
GCTCGAGAGGAAGCTTAGGGTGCGTACCCACTTCGTAGGCGACGAGTGTGAGACCGCGGAAAATGATATTTAAGACGATAATTAATTTTACCATAAACGATCTCTGTAGCCGAGGTTCTTGGATGGGCACCTGACCTCACTAAGCTACGACGTCTGAGTCGCTTTAATACCCGAATCGACTCCCTTGTTGACTCGTGAAGAAGACCGATCCTTTATTTGAGACCGGCCAGTCGCTGGATTGTCCTGTTGCTGATAGATCCGGTGCACTCCAATACAGCGTCCGAAGACTCTCTAAAGAAGGAAACACTCTCCCTTTTCACCCAGAATGGATGGTGTATTTTCTCTGCGATTAAAAGAAAAAGTGCTACTAATTAACAATAACACTAATTTAATGTTGCCTCGTCTTTGCCGATTATGTTTCGTACTTTACCACAGTGAGTTGGTAATTAATGAGAATGACTGGTAAATGTTCAGACTAAGTAATTCAGGATATATAATGTTATTTATATAAAATGGAATCGTCCTCGTCGTGGGGTGGTTCTAGTTTATTTTTCTATCGTAATTGTCATAATGATCAGTAATCCCGAAAGCCAACTGCGATATAGCTCGTTTCTAGAATCACTCAAGTTATTTTCAGTTCAATTACATTAACAGTCAGTTTGGACCTGCACAGTGAATCCTAGTTGATTATCCACCACCTCGTCTTTCTAAGCCCAGCCTCCACAGTACATCTGCTATATACCCATGTATTATTTATATAGATACAAGAGGCAAACGAGAATGAGAATCTTCTGGCGACTACCGACACATATAAACATAATTGTTTGCAGAGGTTGTTCTCCTTCTCTCTGGCCTCCATAATTGGCAATCGGACACACACTAATCGGACGACACAGCATAGCTGTCACTTGGCGGTGTGTATGTGAGACCTTCGCGGTAGTACCCAAATGGTCGGCAATACGGTATGGCACTACCTCTTACTACATTCTAACTGGCGACTCCGTCTTACTAAACCGTACACGTACAATAATAGTGGTGTTTATATTTTCGAAACCCCGCGATACGAAACGACGGACAATTTGCTATTTGTTTGCACCGCTAACTTCTGAGGGTTGCCAAGTGATTTAGTCTAGAAATATATAGAATTTGTATTCTCTGTGGGGTTGTTCACGAGACAGCGGCAGAATTTTAACCGACAACCAAGAAATAATGTGGAATAAACTGCCGCATTGGGACGTGTATGACGGTAAGGGATGCAACGTAAAATTTTGAGAAGGTGAAAGTATCGATGTCGTTAATATTTTCTTTAAAATTTAGCTTTTGTGTTATACTACTGTTACATAATTTCTAAATTTATATGTAGTTTTAAAAGTAATATGATCTCAAGTAGATCCAAGCCTCAACTTCTACATGTACTTAAGGTCCTAACTTGACAAACTCTACACCGTGGTCATAATTCGTGGCTAGATCATTTTGTTTATAGTACAAGTGGACAAAAGATCAGTCGTGTCTTTAATCATCGTGCAGGCGTGTGACGACCTCCTTCCAATGGGCCACCACTGTAATGAACAGACATGAATGAATTCATTAACTTATTATATAAAACATTTACATAATAGGTCCTACTGAAGTTACACTTACAGTGCTAGTATACGATTATAATATTGACTAATACGTCGATAATCGATATGTGAGACCATTGGTGTTAGCATCACTATTAATGATGCATCTTTTCTATGCTACTCGTGTTACTTATGCACTTCGACGCTTCTTATATTGTTCAGTGTTCCTTATTCCGGAACTGAGTATGGATTCACCGTTTGTGCTCCTTTTATCGTATATGTTATCGATAATGGAATAATAATGTAGGGTCATATTTCGTCAGCCAGTGCTTTTATATCGATATGTTTGTGTTGTTTGATAAACAGAATATCGTTTTAAGCTATTATACAACGACATTGACCTTAATACTAAATCTGGTTTATGGACGAGTCTAGAAGCTCCAACATCATCATTAGTATCGCAAATAGCGTAGCAATCGCTTTGCGCCGGTGTAAATAGCTGTCACTTTGCAGCGGTGTCATGTGGTCGAGAGCTGCCCTCCCGGTCATTCCGGGGAAAATCGGCAATCCATGACAATATCTGTTACTGAGTGAAACTTAATGTTACACATAGTTCGTTTTTATAATGTGCTGTAGCCAGTCCGAGATGGATGCGAGTAGCAGGAGATCGGTCCTCCTGGCGTTCACTGAAAGAGGACTGTGTCCAACAGTGGACTGATAAGGGCCGATAATGATGAATGCTGTCAGTCTATAATAATAATAATAACAATAATATCTGTGGACTCATCACACCACATTAGCCTAGTCCTGTGGTAAGTACCGCAAGGACTTGTGTTATAAGTACTAGACAACGGAAATATGTTAAAGATTTTTTTATATATTAAAAAAACCTCATATATTTATAATTTTTTGTTATAGAAATACATATAATACGTATATAAACATCCATGACCTGTTCGGGATTCAAACCTGCGACCACTGGCATAACACGCGGACTAACCGCCGCGTTACCAACTGAGCCAGCCGGTCGTCCTATTGTTTAATCTTATTTATGCTACTTTTATTACCTACACAAGAATAAAATACACATAGAATAAAACAAAACCGAGAAGTTGTTCGTTCGTTCCTTCGTGTAGGAGTCTCTTTTGCGCCTATTATAATCAATCATTCAACAGCATGTTATCTTCTCTACATTCACATGATGTTGTATAATCAGCAATTTTAACTGAACGGAAGACTCGTACGAGGTAGTGTCATGCTAAATTGCAGGCGGTTAACCCGGGCCCGGGCGAAACCTCTGGCTCACATGATACCTCCGTAAAGCGGCAGCTAAGCTATCGCGTCCCGCTAGAGGGGTTAAGGAAAGGAGGGCAACGCATACGACCACAATAATGCGGATGTTAATGTGCGTCGGTAGTCGTCAGAAGGCTTCGTTCCCTCCTTTGCCTTATACTATAAAAGTAATTTGTAAAATTGATATTATTTATTTAGTTACCTTTACATTAAAACCTGGCCGGTAAAATTAGCGCCGAAGCAAGTATCTAGTCCATTACATAAATTGCCCCGCTTTTCATAATACAGGAGGAATATGAAGGTTGGATATAGATGGATAATATTCGACAAGCCAGCACTTGAAGTAATTTATCGTTTTTCTCCTTTCCTCCTCTCCGCTGGAACATCGGCTACTCACAGGTCGCACCACACGCGACAGCGTGATTATCTCTATACGGCGGTGTCACGGGAGCGAGATTTACCTCACCGGTCGTGCCTACCTAAGATGTCGCTATTTCTTACTAGTCAAGATAAGATTTCTCAAAGGCTACTCATGTCAATTGTGTGCCAGTTAGTACCAGCAGGTGCTAATGTGCCTAAAATCTTTATCTAACTTAAGAACAAATAAAAATGTTTTGTACTTTTTTGCACAATTAATTGAATTACGAATATAACTTACTGTTTAGACAATATACAAATTTATTTAAAATTACTGATGTCTTAAGCTTAAGTGAATGTCACTAAAATAGGAATTCATTAAGAAGAGGCCCTCCTTCTCGGGGAAGTTTACCAGCATTTGCCCCCTGCGATTTCGACTTCCGACTCCATGTGTTCCCATACTCGATTCGACACCATTTCGTACTCCCTCCTTGGCATTAAAGTCCCCCATAATAACTTTGAAGTGGGCCTTATGGGTGTTATGTCAGGCCTTTGAGAGATCCTCATAGATAGGTTGTATCCACGTCTTCATCGGAATGCGTCGAGGTTGGTGCGTATACTTGTATCAATTTAAGGCTACTCTCCTCTTATTGACACACTGGAGATTTCGACGATGATGCCTACGAGGGACTTATTCACGAGGAATCCCACTCCGCCTTGTGATGGAGTGTCGCCATCCCTGAAGAGGAATAGGTGACCCGATGGCAGAGTTATGGTGTCCTCGCCTTATCTTCGGACTTCATAGCCCCAGAACGTGTCATCAGATTTTCCCACTTCCACCTCCAGCTCAACCAAGTAGTTATTTAGACCGAGCGACTGTTTGGCAATCGCAGATTAGGTTTCGTACCGGCGCCACTGCTGCCTGTCGCCGATCCGATTGCTGGTACCGCCATCACTCGGCGCGACCGCCGTCCGGTGCTCACATCTATTTCACTGTCATTAAGAAACAGACGGGACACCAAACGACCAGCTCGCTGAAGCCTCTTTGCTGTTAAGAGACTAGTGCCCTTTGACGACTCTTACTTGGCTTGGATTGAGGGTGAGGAAATTCATAGGCCGCCCCCACACAGCGAAGTAGTTTTATTGTAATTTATTTAAAATTACTGCTCGTTTGTCGGCCTTGATTCTAAGATATTAAAGTAGAGACCATCTGTGGAAGCGCTGTTGCTTCTAGGTTGGTGGACAGCAATTTTTCAAGTCGATTCGTTCCTTACACGAGTTCTTAATCATCTCATCGATGTATTCCCAGTATTCCCACGGCTTTAATAACATTTTTCATTGACTTAAGTGTTATGCGATGGGAAAGTTTCAGAATAACGAGTTCAGGTGTGGTACGTATGGAGGCCGTCCTAGTTTATATGAAAGTTTTAACAGAGAAATAACCACAATTTGCGGAACGTTTCAATATGGAAAAGCCACAACGTTTATATACCATCCCTTCATACGATATCGGTCTAAAATATTAAAGAGTGGTTCATATTTGGTTTTGTTATGTTCTTAATGTTGCAAGTATGTATATTATATAGAACATTTCGTATATTATTTATTGAGGTTTGGCCAAATTTTGTAGTTTTTCATATCGCGCGCCTTATATGAAATAGGTTCGATAAAGTGCCTTAGCCGGTTACTACTTACTTTTTTTCTTTGGTTTAGCGGGGATATGCATTTACGCACTACGTCACCGGTCCTGGGG